>CAMOHE010058809.1:0-48642 GCA_946598075.1 Artocarpus hirsutus
CTCCAGGATTTTTATCTGGGTGAACTAGCCTAGCCTGGAAAGAAGACATAGAACCACGGTGTAATTGAGGAGACATAGCCATCACCAAAAACCGTACTATTTTTCTCAAAAAAGCTCAAAAGAGAGAAACTTGAAATCCTCAAAACACAAGAAGAAAGCCAGAAAAAATCGACCTTAAAGCAGTGCATGAATGAAATAAACAAAAACACCAACATTTAAACAAGTCCTCTTAGAATTTTTTGACAAAGGTGGGATTGGAAAAACCGGTACAAATGTCAATGGCTCTTTCACATGGAAGAAAATTCTCAGGCTATCTGAATAATAGGATCAGTAGGGCGGTGGTGTGGAAGCTCAAAAGTCGCAGAAAGTGCAAAGATTTTTCCTAGAAAGAATGCGGGATTCTAACAAGTATATATTCCAAGCAATGTACCTTCAAATTGTCTTTTAACTCATCCAACTATTCAAACAGCAGAAAAGATGCTAAAACATAAAGGATATTGCAAAGGGAGGAGCATGAGGGTAACATGAAGAAGAACATATTCCAATCCATGCATCTATAAATTCTATGAGCCAGATTACTCCATTGGAACTCTAAATAGTAACAACTAAGAATCTAGGAGCTTTTGTTGCTGACATATAAAGAAGAATCATTGGTGTCATCTCGTCCCTGCAGCCTTCATCTATAGCAAAAATCCCAAGCCTGCTAATGTTATGGAAAGGATCTGATCTAATATTATTCAAAGGATGCGCTCAATTTCAGTCTCATCACCACAAAATTAATGCTGCACAGTACATTATCTGAGAAGGGGCCTCAAAGTGGGGCTTTAAAGTATCAAATCTTATATTCTTCTATGAGGAAAAAGAAAAGAAAGGCATCTTAATCAGTAAACCATCGTGGGATGATAGAATCTAGAAGCTATCTGTTGAGAATAACAAACAACCAAAATTATAACAACCCAGATTCTAATGTCTACAGCCTACAACTTTTAAGATCGGCTACACCCAATTTCAATTTTCTCCAAGTTCAACAACCACTTCATTTTCCAGATTCAATTAGTAAAATTTAGAGTACTTAAAAATCTATTTACCTTAAGATAGTAAGCCTTTTTGATTTCTGCAGGGGAGGCGTCAACATTGACACCCAATACCTCATAATAAGCTGTCTCCTTCACCATATTTTCGTCAGATCACAAACTCTAAAATGAAAAGAAAAAAATCAATAAATAATACTGTTTGCCAAGATCAAAAGGTTTCATAATTTAATTGAAAAAAAGAGGGAAAATTAGCTGTATGTTTATATTTTTATTTTTTTCCAAACAAAACAGGAAACAAAATATTTTAAACAAAAAAAAAGAAGGGAATTGAAAAATATAAAACTCAGGACAAAGAAAGAACTCACGAGGGCCAGAGGGTATTAACAATCTTTAAGTAGGAAACAGAAACAGCCCAGATTCAGAAACATGACCAGGGAAAGAGTAATCAAACCATTGGTCATCTAATTTTTCTCTCTTTTTTTTAAGGAAAACACAAATATTAGAGAAAGAAGCGAGGTCCTAACGTTCCATGGGGACAAAGATGACACCTGACAGTCCCAGACTGTGAAGATGGGAGGAAGGAAGCCAGCAGCTTGTTGTCTCACGTCGTTATCCAGGATGCTTCGTTTGGGCAATGCCTTGTTGGGGATTGTCGGGACCCGGCCGTCGATTGTTTTGCCCGTTCCAACCTTTTAGCACGTGGGTTTAGGAATATGATTAGAACTAAAAATTAAAAAAAATATATCTAAAAATTTTTTACTTTAATTTATTTTTAGTTTATATTATAATATATGAGAGTTTTTTATATAACATTATTAGTTTTATGAATATAAAGCTCTTAAAGCTATAGTATAAATTAAAAATATGTTACAGTATAAAACTCCTATATGTTACAATATTTTGCGTCCAAATACATCCCCAAACACTTAATATGTTAGGATTACTAAGCACAGTCTATATGTTAGGATTACTAAGCACACTGGGTTGAACTAAAACTTTTGGTTTAAATAGTATAGCTTTTGAGAGCTTTACATTGTGTTGCTTTTTGCTTTACATTGTTCTTAGTTTAAATAAATTGGTTCGAAGCAATGTGCCAAATACCCTTTAAATATTATGACGTTTGGTTCACTAGTTCAAATCAAAAAATTTCTAATTCCAGTCGATTTTACCATAATATTTTTCTAATATAATTTGCATTGTTATAGTATTTTTAATAAAAACTGACAGTTCCTACCAATAATTTAAACACTTTTTTGATTTTTTAGTCCTTGAAGTATGGAGCAAATTTTATTTTAGTTCTTGATTTTTAAAACCTCTCAAAAGGAGTTCTCCATCAATTAAATTGTTTCAAATTAGTTTTTTACTCATCTCACATTAAAATCTGACTAAAGAATTAATCTTTAACTAGCTACTATATGCAAGAGTGAGGCGCGTGTAAATTCTACATTTTTTAATACAAAGATCTATAATTTTTTTCAAGAGTTAGCTTTGCTCATTTATTATTCTCCCAACAGTTTAGTTTAGTAAAAACAATAATAATAATGGAGCATATCTTGAAAGGGAAAAAGGTTTTTGTATAAGAATTAGATAGTAAACTATTTATGCGGTACATATAAAAAAAGCATTTGAGATGACAAAAATATTTTTGCAAGAACACACATAGGGAAGAATTTTTTGAGAGGAGCAGTTACGGAGAAATGTTTAAAGGGCCATAGCTAGGAAAAAATTGACTACAAAAAATGTTTAGATAGTTGCACAATTGAGAAATGTTATTTTAATAAAAATAAAAGTTTAACAAAGTTCATTTAAAAACATAAAATTTAAAACCAAACAAAAAAAAAGGATCAAAAGATATGTTTCAATTATAATTATAACTTGCATTTTTGGTTAAATGTATAAGAGATATTGTAACATGTCTCTCATATGTTATAAGATCAAAGACACACAAGATAATATAAAATTACATATTTTTTAGTGTATTTGGTATTGGCGTCAAGCGCTGTGGCGCTAGAAATTGAGGCGCGATGTTGAGGAAAACAAACAACAAAATCGGGGCATGGAGCACTTTAGCATTGGGCCGAGGCTGCTCTGGCCCCACGATGCCCACTATGTTTCAGCATGAAAACAAGCGTTGTGGCACCTAAGATGATATGTTTTCAAATATTGTGTCTTTTGAGTTGTTTCGAACTACTATGTTTATTGGCTGTATATTTTTATATAAATCTGAATATCTATTACTAATAGACATATCCCTTGTAATAGTTGAAGAAATGATTTTACAATAAAAAGGTACTTTTATATGAATGGTTGCATATGTTAAAACGGTTATATCGGTTCATAAAACAACATCCCTCTCTTTTACTTATTCTCTAGAAAATTTACAGATTTTATTTATATTTTGGAATATAAAATTATTACTAAATATTGTGTTCAAGAATTTGTTGTATCTTGCAATTAATTTGCGTTAAAACCTGTTAGCAAACTTTATAGTGGGGCAAATAAAACCTCAAAGGAAAGTATTTCGATACTCTTCAAACTTTTTTTTAAAATTTTTAGAAATTCTTAGCCTTCGTTTCTTGTTCTACTTACAAATTGTCCAACAAAATGTGTGTGTGTGAGAGAGAAAATGTGGGTATATGTAAACAATTTTTTTTTTTAAGGAAAAGTTAGCAAAATCATATAAAAAATTATTTAGGAGCTACCATGTGAAATAACGCTTGAGAATGCAATGTCAAAAAAAAATATATTTGAGTGGGGACATATATAAGAAAAAATATTATAGCAGGAATAAATTAAAAAATGACATTAATAAAACAAATAGTAGTTGAGAGTGCCACCAGGAGAAAAATGCATATGTAAGTGGGAAAATGCTAGATAAAATAATATTTAAGAGGATGTAAAAGAATGTAGAATAAGGATAAATTAAGGAAAAAAATATTTTGATGATAAATGTTGAAAACAATTCAATAAAGTAAATTTTTTATATATATAAAATATTAAAAAGAAAACAAAAAAAAAACACTAAAAATGAAAAAAGATGAGATGAAATGATTCCCCCCAAATGCATAAAAAAGGAAAGAGGAGGGTTAGACCCCCATTTATTGGGATTAAAAATAAATAGAATAAAATATAATCATATTGAGTAAATAGTCTATTTAGATTAAAACAAATATTTTGGTATAAAATAATATAGAGAAAAACACGAAACAATATTGAGATAACAAAAAACCAAAACTAAAAGAAAGAGAAGAAGAAAAAGAAGAAAAATGTGAGGTAAAATTAAAAATTCAAGTGTTTAAAAAAAACAAGTGATTTAAAAAATAATATGTATTTAAATATTTTTAAAAGTGTGCTATTTATTTCATTAAAAATTGAAACTGTGCTATTTAATATAATTTTTTCAAAAAAAAAATAAAAGAAGAAAAGGAAGAGGGGAAACAAAAGTAAAAAAAAAAAAAAGAAAAAAGAGAGGAGCTCTTCTCTACGTGTCAAGCCATGGTGGCCCAATCTAGTGCGTTTAATGTATAGAAAGATTTATAGCCAAGCAAACATATTACTGGTGCTATTAGACCTTATTTCGCACGTCATAATAGATAGGATTAAAAAATAAGTAAATTGCTCGATTGGTCCTTAAATTATTTAAAAGGTGAGTTGTTGGTTTCTGTTCTTTCTTTTTTAAGCTCAACTGACCTTGAACTCATAAATAAAGGTGCAAAAGGACTAAGATATTGGACATCTATTAATTTCCTTGCTTTTTGGGTCATGTGTTATCACATGATCGTTATTTACTTTAAAAATATCAAAACATCTCTAATTAAATCAACTACTATTTAACAAAAATTAAAGAAAGAAAAAAAAAACAAAAACAAATAAAAAAACACTCATTTTTCCCAACTCCAGCCAACAAAACTTAAACCCCCCATCAAACCCAATTATAAAATGATCAAAATCAAACCAGGCCAAAACAAAAAGATCAATACTTAGTTACAAAAAGATTAAAATAAAAACCCATTTACCTATTGTAGCCGCCCATTCACCATTACTGCAGTAGTATGATGTTGACCTTCTTTCCTCTCTGTCACAGTCGTAGTAGTTCACGGCTGGGAAGGTTCGTTCATGGCTGAGAGCTCAAACTCGCAGTGGCCTCGACTCGAACCCATGGTAAAGAAGGTTGGTTCACAACGGTGGGTCATAGAGAGGGGTTGGTTTGTAATGGCGGTTGGCTCGTCATCGAGAGATAAGAGAAAAGAAAGGGGTCGACAAGTAAAGGAGTGATCTTTTGTGGTGAAGCGATCTAGTGTGTTGGAAGATGATCGAAATGGGGATGCCAGCGTGGTGAGCTATCTAGTGTGAGTGAGATAAAGTTACAGATAAGAAGAAGAAGAAGAAGAAGAAGAAGAGAGGGAGTTTGTGTGAGGTGGGTGGTGAATAAAATGGGGATACCAATTGAAACATCCGTTATTTTAACGGGTATGATTTTTGTAAAATCATATTAATAAAATGTCACTTTAGTATTTTTACTAAGTCTCCATAGTAAATATTTTAAATCTACCTATCACTCACTTCTACCAACCTTGTCCCGCTACATTAATGCTTAATTAAGTAGCCTCAACTACTTGGAGACATAGAATTAATTCACCTCAACTACTATGAGACATCGATATGTTTTTTCAACCACCTTTTTAATGCTTCTTTCATCTTCTTCTACAACTTACCCCATTTGCCCCCTCAATTATGTTAACATTATTTGCTAAAAGTCTCCATGGGAGACATGATAATATTTTCTTTTAATGCTCATTTAATTCTCTCTCGCTCCTCAATTATTTTGATGCCTATTTATTCAACCATCACCACTTTCTTCTCTAGTTTCTCATTCTCTCCTTTCTCACTTCAATTTCCAACTAAAGACACAAGACATAAAGCTCTCTTTGCAACCACGACAACTATAATTTTCAGCCACGTTTGAAGCCGTTTTGGAGGCAATACAAGCTTGATTTCTAATCCGAACTTTGGTGTTTTTCAAAGGAGTTTTGAGGTAGGTTTTCTTTAATTCAAACTTGGCTTTAGTATGTATTTTCTTCATATTTAATGCATGTTTTTCTCATTATTTGCAAGAAAGGCTAGAAATATAGTTTGATGATGATTTTGGTATAAAATTTATGAGAATATATTTATTATGATTATAGAATGCATGCTGCCTATTTTGGAATGGTTTTGGAATTTTAAATGAGAAAAATATGCTTTGGGTTTAAGAAAAACTTAACATTCCATAAACCTTGTATTATCTCTATGGGCAGTAGCTCTTTCTTGAAATTTTGAGATTAGATGAAAATGAATTTTATAAATTGGTTTACATATTTTAAAAGTAGACATCCTAAGCTTTCCAACGAGCTATCATGAGCTCAAATCGGAGTTATCTTTTATTTTCTATGAATTTTTCAATTCTCGGGTTAGAAACTAGTAAACCTACCAGTGGCAGTATACCACCCGTCTACCTTTAGTAAACCACCCAATAACCCATGTGCTAATTGTAGATAGTGAATCCAACCTTATTCACCTTCTAATCCCTGATTGTCTTGTAACCTTTCCAAGACCATCCTCAGTGATTTATGAATCTTATTAGAAACTAAAATAAATAGATTTATACTTAATTCATTTATGGATGTGGTTATATGTTATGCTTTAGTTTTAATTGTCCTTATGCACACCTTAGGATCAAGGGTGTGTGGAGCTTACGTTAATTAAATTCGGAGATTAAAAGATTGTTGAGAAGCTTAGAAGGTAGGGATTCTATTACTCATCTTTTGTGAGGTTTTTATAGAATTTAAATTGATTGTTTTACCACAAGATATATGTATTTATGTTGAACTGCTATTATGTGAGAATCATATATGAAACTATGACATGAACTCACCCTGTATTGATTAGCGAGGAACATAATGAATTAACATATATTGTTATAAGTTGAAAAGCATGGTTAGGAAAATTAACTCTATAAATAATGATGGAACATTGATAAATGGTGAGACGTGAAGAGGGCCGCGGTTACGTCCTTGGGCATGATTACCCTAAAAGGTAAAATAATGGGAAGGTGATGACGCTTCTTTGGGTCGAAAGTCCCAGAACACACTGTTCATGAATCGACTTGGTGAGGACTCGGGGCTTGATGTCCCCTCACCGGAATACCCTCGGAATGTTTGGAGGGTGGCCAAGCTCGCCCATTTGGGTTTTCGATAAGTGGAGTGTTACTTTATTTAATGTGGATACCTAGGAATAATGATGAATTGTAATATTTGTGTATATGTATAAGTGTGAAACTTGGTAATGGTTAACTATGATATCCACAAGATATGATCATAATAAACCTCATAATCTGATATATGATGTAAACTAACTAACCATGCAGGTTTAATGTGGTAAGAATAAAACCTTAAAGTGAGTAATGGTTTTTCCTACTGAGTATGTTGTCGCTCATTCCCTGATATGTTCATCTTTTCAAGGCTCACTAAGTGTGAGGTGGCTACAAGAAAAATAGTTGGAGAAGCTAGGTAGCTACATTATGTTGGGATGGCTTTGAATACAAAGAATGATCTTTATGATAATGTAAGCATCTATTGTTACTTTCTGTGACTGTATTAAGATTTGTTGAGAGTTGAAATGATGATGATGACAGTTGTATATTATTAAAATTTAAGGTGCTATATTAAACTGTGGTTTATTTATTTATTTATGTTTTTATTTTAATTTGAGAGTCTTTATTTAAGTCCCGGGTAAATTACTTTGATGATTTATATTTATTTTCTAATCTTTATTTTATTTAATAAAAACTGTTAACCACCACTTAGGGGCGTTACATCAATGGTGGGTGTTGGCCAAGGATAAGGAAGAAAGGAGAAGGGATAAATCAGATAATGAAGAAGAAGAATCAGACTTTTTTGTTTTCTGATTTTGTTTTAGAGTTTTTGTTTGTTTTTTAAAGCAATTATCCCTTTTTAATGTTTCATAATTTTTAATGTAAATTAGTTTAATTTTTGTTTTAAAATGGTAATTTTTAGTTTGATTTAGCTGAATTTTTTATTTAAAATATAATAAAGATTATTATTTTACTAGAATGCCCCTCATATTGGATCATTTGACCTAAAAAATAAGGAAAACTTGACGTCCGTCAATTAAGTAAGTCATTTTACACCTTTTTTATGAGTTTAGGGTCGATTAAGTTAAAAAAAAAAAAGAACCAGCTAACTATCTTTTAAATTGTTCGGAGACTAGCCGAGCAATTTATACTTAAAAAAGAATTGGATTTGATAAGATTAAATGAGATTATGTTAATCTTAACCCGTCTTTTGCTAGTGAAGTATTAAATTAGATGTTTGACAAAGCAATTTAATCTTTGGTACATCATGAGACTGGACTAAATTAAATAAATAATTAAAATTAATTTGAAAAAAACAATGATATAATATGACAAATATGTACAACTAATAACCCATATTAGCAAAATTAAAAATTAAAACAATATAAATTTTAAAAAACATTAATTGTGAAGAAAAATATATGACTAACTATAATTAAAAACATTGATGTTTGAAATATGATTATTTACCTTTTGTTCAATGAAAAATCTCTTTCTCTCTTCCTCCTAGTGGGCGCCTAACTATTGCTACATTATTTGGCAACACAATTTTAATATAATATGAACATGTGACATTAGATGATAGTGATTAGTCGCAGCATTTTTGCAAATATTTTTAGAAAATAAAGGCCAAACTATTTTTTTTGTTTTTTATTTTTGGACCAGATAGTTTCAAATATTTAAATAACATAAAAAAGTAAATTAGGAATCAGTTTATTTTTTATCTATTATTTAAATAATTCTTGAATAAATCTAAATTATAATCAAATTTTACTTGTAATGTTTACATAATAGTATCATAATAAGGACTTTAGTCACATGATCTGTGATCTCATATGTAATGGCGAAGCCCAAAATTGTTGTTCCAAAATTAACGTTGATAAAATACAACTAATCTAGTGAAGGCATGTTTTGTCCTTATCAAATTCTAAGTACAAGATTAACTCCTCTTTCTTGTCTAATTTTTTCAATCTAAAACTAATAAGGAAGCACTATTTGAAATTAGTTTAACACCGATCTAAAAGATTAATATGTCTATTCAATGCATCGACTAGATGAGTTAGGAAAAAAAAAACTTAAAAAAGAATCTAAAAGGGTGTTTGTAAGAGAACAACTTTTACTGTAGTATGTGAGAGCTTTACACTGTAGTAATTTTTTTTATTGTTACTGTAACATGTAAGAGCTTTACACTGTTCATAACTGAATTTATGGTGGAAACTGAGTGGTTAGAACCACTATCAAACAGGGGGTAAATTTATTTTAGAAAATAGGAGTCTGATATGTAGGTAACACAAGGGGGATTTCATATACCTCTTGCGTACATGTTTTAAAACAACTATATTTCTACTAACTTTTTTTTTTTTTTAATTGAAGGAAAGCTTTTGGATTGTTCCAAACTGAGAAAAGGTCTACAAGATACCTAGTTAAAAAACCAGTGGGAAGAGACTCGCTCCACAAGCAGGGCGAAACAAAGGCAAGACGAGCGCTAGACAAACCATAAGCAGGCCTACTAACAAAGATTGTGTTTAATTTTTGTTAATTATCAAAATTGTATTAACTCTAAGATTATTTGAATAATTAATTAAAAAATAAAAGGAAAGTGATAAAAACAAAATTTAAAATATAGAAAAATTTAAAAAATAAAAATAAGAAATAAATCCCTAGATAAGAGGGTTACAAACTCTTAAGTTTTTTCTCTAATCTTCTTCTTCCTTCTTTTTGTAGCTTCAAAAACACTTTGCACATGATGTTTCGATGAAAATAAAAATCTAAATCTTAAAATTAAAAAAATCCTAAGAACTAAAAAAACTAAACTAAAGAAATTTATTCATTTTTTTTCTGATTTTTCTCTTCCTTGGCTCCCACTGTCTTCCAAAAAAATAGTTCTTCTAAGAAATGTGTTCAACTTCAATCCCCAAAGAATGGGGTATGTCCTCTTAAACGGCTATTTCAACAATAAAAAAGCCTCCTATTGAAGAAGAGACACCAACTATAGGATTAATTGACTCCAGACACATGGCATGGCATTATTCGTGGAGCGTTGGAGTAGGGACACAGTTGGCAACGTGGCGAAGACGAATTAGGTGGTAGAGCGGGTGCACACGAACAGAGATGGAGCATGCTTCATGATACAAAACACAGATTAAGGGAGATTATGCCATGTGGCGTGTTGGGAGTGGGAGAGTACTACTGCGGTTTTGCCTAGGATGCGTGCTAATTAAGGCGGAGAAAAATTCATACTGTAGACTAACTTAAAATTCAACGTATGAAAATTTCAAATGTAGTATGGTGTGAACAGTGTTTAGAAAAACACTCTAATGAGCAAAATATCCGTGATTGCCTATTAATTATAAATGGAAATTACTTGAGCAGCATTTTCAATTAAAAATGCTATCCAAACTGGGAATTAATACGGTTAAAAACTATATCAATTCTAAGACAAGTGCAAGAGAAGTTAAGCTTAGTTTTATGTAGTCAAGGAATAGTTTTAATATCTATAGTAATCTAATTTTGTTACACGATTAAGTTTTGACACAATTATCGATTTATTTGCAGGTTAGTTTTGGATTGCAATTAAGTAAATTAGAGGACCTAACAGGAATCAAAATTCTCCTGCCAGCTAGGGAGTTTTCCCAACCAGTGAAAAACATATCTAGTTTAAGGAAACTTAAAAGGCAAAGCAAGAGACAAAAATGACTTCATTTTACCATGAATAATAAAAAGCCTAGTCTGTCATTGACTAAATGATGGAGCTAATTTCCCTCCGCTTTCTCCCTTGTTTGGCTCCATCATTAAGAGGACAATAAGCGAAGATTTTTTCCTCTTTAATCTTAATTAGAATCTTAGTGACCCATGTTGAGAAACAAAGCACAATTAGCATCTATGTTCAGTACATGGCCTTGAGCATCTATGTCTTCAACAAGGCTCATTTTGTTGCCTTTCACTCGACCTTTCCTTAAGAAAAAAAAGGGTTCTCTAAGCTCTCCCTCACCATCTCAAAATTGTGGCTCTTCCTCCCTTACTCTCTCAAAAATTTATACTTTTCACTTTCACTTAAATCAAGTCATGTCTAGAGGAAGAAGAGGAAAGCAAAAGATTTGTCCAAGTTTGGTCTCCAAGGGTAACTCATAATATCTTTCTATTCTTATGTATGATTAAGTTTATGTGCATTTTTGTTCAAGGGCATGTAACAAGCTTTTACGTATGTGTTTATGATGGCAGTATAAGTTTATGTTGTGATTGTTTAAGGATGTGTAAGTTTTAGTATGTTTAGTTTAGGTGTTAGTTGAGGTTTAGCATGAAAAAGCACGAAACTTCTAAACCTCATCAAAATGAGGATTTTTCATAAAAAAAATTTTAAAAAATGCTGTCTCTAACATATAGCTATATGATGACTCTTAAAATTAACAAAAAAAATGTCTTTACAACACTAGTTTTAAATAAAACACCTGTTTAATTCCATTTTACAACCAATAGAGAAATTGTAGCATTAAAACTATACGAGTCCACAGTTAACGATTTCATGAAATTTGGACTCTATTTCAAGTTATTTTTTTCCATGAAATTTTATATAAAATACAAGTTTTTCTAAACAAACTGTGGAGATTTTTTTAATGGTTTTCTTAAACAAGATTTATGAGATTCAATAACATTAAAATGTCAAATTATAGGCTCAACACCCATTCACGTCAAAAGTCTTTTAGGACCAAGGTCTCTTTCAGCTCAGTTTTTTGAATATTATAGAACACCTCTAGTATCAATGGGCTATGTTAGGCCTATTGACATGAGCTCAATGACACTACTCATATTAAAATAGACCTTTTATACAAATACAAGCCCACCATAAGAAGTATAAGAAATTATTAAACTAAGATATTAAAAGAAGATAATTAATTAATTATCAAAACTAGCATGATCAATTGTAGGCTAGTTAAGAAAATTTATTTAAAGAAATTCTAAGTTATAAAGATTTAAATTTAATCAATCCTTATAGCTACCTCGATGGCCAGTTGTTCTTATAATAAAGGAAAACTCTTTCATGAAAGGATTTACTTTTCTTTGTAGGATATTGTAAACCAGCTAGCATTAAATAACCTCCTAAAAAAACTAATATAAAATAAGCTAAGCTTACACTTTCATAGGTGTTTTTCTGCATAACCTAAGTGTAAATGGATAGGAACAGGATGAGATAACAGATTCCATTTTCTAAAAATCAGGTAAATAGAAATCTAGCCTAAAGCATAAAAAGTATGGTTTTCAAAACAAAATTTAGATGATTTATAAAAATTATGTAATGCATTACATGTTATACCATGTTATGTTATATCATGTCATGTTATAGCATGCCATGGCGTACCATATTATGTTATGTCATGAATTTTAATGTTATTATATGTTATGTTATGCTTATGTCATATTATGTTATGTCATGAATATGTCAAAAGTAATATGTGATATATGCGGTATTAAATTATATCGATTATTCACTTTAAGTCAAGTAGGCTTATGGTATATGATATTTGATACTATATAGTAACATGTTCATACAGTATACACATAATAAGATAAGTTAAACAAATAAGATAAGGCAAGTTAAGGGTATCATACCAACTTTTCGACCTATAGGGAGGCTTTAAGTTAAGTTAAGTTAATGATCTCAGTGTCGTTGGAGGCCTTATGAACCCTAACTCTCAAGAATCATGCACAACCTATACAAATTTAGGCCTAGTGTTTCACGATATGTACATAAGATATGTTCGTAATGAAGCATAATTATATCATGCATGATTTGGGAAATTTTTTAAATTATAGTGTGAGTTCCTACTAGCTAAGCAAAAGCTCATTCAATTATGTTTGTGTTGTAGTAAGAAACCTATTAGCAACACTTGATAGGCAATGGCGAGCGATAGACATACGGTGGAGATGGGAATGGATACTGTTTATGCAACAAATTTTTCACAGTAGGTTTAAAATAAATTATGTATATATGTTTAAATAGTTTAATGTAAGTATGTTTGGAAAATCGAGGTTGTTGTCATACAGCCTTAGTCTGAGACAATTTCAAGATTGATATGTTGCAACTGAAACTATAACAAATATACACAAGTTTTAGAGGAAAATTAATATCGATATATAATGTAGAAAAGTTTTAGAAAGGTTTTATTTTAAATTAAGAAATGTTTTAAAAGAAACTGTTTTAAATAATTATGATTATGTTTTCAAAAAATTATTCCGCAAATCTAAGTATTTTATGTTTAGATATGTATAAGTTTAATATATGTAATTTAAGTAACGGCCACATAGGTAAGGTCATTATACGTTCTTTGTCTTGTGTTGGCCGTAGCTAGTGCCATAGCTCTGCCTTACCTAGTATTTCTTGCTCTGTTTGAGCCTCTTAATCGAGATTTTAACTTCTGTTTTGCCCTTTAAACCTATTAACTTCTAAACCAAACATACATGGCATATTATCAACATGTATTCATCTTATTCTTAAATCGTATCTTTAACTATAACATATCATACCTAACCTAATGTAACATCCGTCATTTTTCATATAACGGTTAATAATTGATATATAACAATGTTAAGTAATTTTGTTATGATATAATGTTGCTGGCAATTTTATTTTGAGTATGATGATAGGTGATGGTTACGTGAAATTGATATGCTCATGATGTTTATGTCAAAAGTGATGATAAGCTTAAAGTATTCATTCTTTTTTTTAGAGTTTTAACTTGCTCTAAATTTATAATTTTTACAATGCTCTAGAGTTATGTATGCTCTAAAGTTAAATTCTTGATGATGACATGAATGTTGTTGTATATTTTCTTATTTTTATAATATTAATGATGTCATGATAATTACATGTGTAAATTAATTATTTTTTGGTCTATAGAGTAAATATCATTGTTGTATATAAGTAATTATGTATTATAATTATATTACATATTTATATTATATATAACCTTTAATGTTTACTTTATAACTTATTATATTATATTACATTATCATATTATTTTACATTATAATATATTATATTATAATATATATATAACCATACTTAATATTATTGTTATATTATAATATATTATATTATATTAAGTTATATATTTTATATATATATATATATATTAAGTTAATGTTTTACATAGGAAACCAAAGGAAAGAAAACAGCAATTGCAATGCGAAAAAAAAAGAAAAAGAAAAAAAAAGGAAACTGAATTAGATTAGGATTAGGGTTTTAGTCTCCACATAAAATTTATATAAAGACCTCTTGTTAATAGCCTTAGATTCACATTTTATTCCTTCCTCATTGATTGGTTTCATGCTTGGTTTTCTTTGGCTTCATCAAGATTTCTAATCTTCTTTATTTCATTCATCTTGGTAAGTGTATCAATTATTTAACATGTTTGTTTGATGTTTTGGTGTATTATGTTAATCTTAGAATTATTACTATCATCACATGGATTCTTTTATTGTATGTATTTCATGTCAATTGATGATTGAAAAGAGTTGATAATTTGGTTGTTTTGATTAACTTCTCATCAAACACTAGATTAGAAATATCATATATTTTCATATTTTGTTATGTAGATCTTTATAGGTGTATTTTATTATTAATTGATATCATGCTAGTTATGTGTTTACAATTTTAATTGAGGTTTATTGGGTTATAAATTGGCATTGAATTTTTTTTTTATGCCTTAAGCCTACTTTTCATATAAACACTCGATATCCATCATGTTTCAGAAATTTTTGATTACGCATTGCTCTGTTTATATTTTTCTTATATTTTTCTTAAATACTAGACATCTTAAGCTTTCTTTTGGCTTTTGAATCGCTTGAATCGGAGTTTTTATTAAATAGTTATGTTTTTTAGAAGTTGACCCTAAAAGCTGTGTAGTTTTACACAGACCCAAAATTTAGACTAAATTTTGAGGACTTTTTCTTTATGCAAATTATTGTCAAAATATGCTTGTAATATATCAAATTCTTTGTTTTTGAGTCTAGTTTCTAATGCCATTGGCTTTAACTAATTTGGTGTTAAGATGAAATTATTATGAATTTTTAAGTGAATAAAGGTCATTCTGCCTACTTTTGGGAATTAAGCCCTAGGTTCATAAAATGTGATTTTGTGCTTCTTGATGTTATTACATGATAAGGTGATGTTCAATGATAGTATGAGATATTTATAGGTTGTCATAAAAATTTTAGGGTCAAAGGAATTTTATTTTAATTATTCAATTATGATGAACATGTGTTGATCACTGCCCTATGTGTTTAAGGTTTATTTTGTCTTTAAATTCTAATGCATATTTTGAATTGTTAAAAATTTATTTAAAGCTAATTTTTAGATATGTTATAGTTTTAGGGGTCTATTACATGCAAGATTTTCGTGGAATTATTTTTTGAAATAGATATTTTATTATATGTATGTTAGATAGGATTGTTCATTGCCTAGCTATTGTTGGCAGATTGTATGCTATGAAGTATGTGACTTGTTTTGGTTATCAAATAGAATTTTTATGACCAACGAAAAATCATGATATTATGTTTATATGTTAGCTTTGTCCCTTTAGAGTCTCATGCTTTAATTGTGTGTGAATTGTGAGTTATTGAATTATAAATACACAAGGGTCAAGCAGGTATTAGTATTGCAGTTTTGGCATGAATATTTATAAGTTAGTAAAGTGTATGTGTGTTTTTGTAATTCTTGAGATGGAAGTATGAATAATGTCATATGGTTTTGGATAATTTCATAAGAATGAAATTTATTTTTATTTTTATATGGATGTATGCCATGAACACATCAAGAAGTGAGCACGTCGAGACCATGGCGACATCATCTAAGGTGAGGTTTAAGTAAGCAAGTCAAGTAAGTACATTCTTACCTACAACATGATAAAAGTTATGAAAAAGTTTTGAGAATATATTTTATGACAAATTTTAAGTTTGTTTTTACATGTTGTTTTCTCATGAAAACTCTTGTTGCAACAAGGAAATTTAACGAATGTTTCAATAATGAGGTATGTTAAAAGTATATCTATATATATGTATCATTTAATTAAGTGTTGCACACCCTATGTTTATGATGTCCCAAAGTTTGGACTTGTCATGTTTAGTTTGGGATTAGCTAGCCCTCTTTTTTTATGACGGCGCGCCTACGATGATGATGTTTATAGTGCAACACTTAGGCCCCCAAAGATAAAATGAATGAAGTTTTTAATATAGATAATGATAATGAAAGATATGTTCTATATGAAACTATGCCAAGTGACTATTATGTTAATGATGATTATGATTATGATGTTTCATAAAAGTGTTCATGAAATGTTTTATATTGTGAGATAAGAAAGTATACTTACTTAGTTTTTATATCATGTTGCAGACAAAGGTAAAAGGCATATGGAATAGGTGGAGGATGGAGGCGGACGTGTGCACTAAGAGTGTTGGATTGGAAATGAAATCATGCAAAAAAAAAAATTTAATTACTTGAACAACGATTTTGTTATTGATTTTATGTTTATTCAAGACTTGATTTATTTTCCTATAGACTTTTGAGATTGTTGAATATTTCTTTAATTGTGGTTTCTTGAGGACTACGCCATGTTTCTTTATTTTGATATGGTTAAAATATTTGGATATATAAGTATTTTTCTCGAGAGACTTAAACATTGTTTGAAGTTTTGTGTGTTTATAATTTAGTAATGATTGTATTATAAACTAACGGTTTCTATAGGTGATCGATTAGCCGAACACTATAGGTGTTTCATTAGGCTAATCGATGCGAGAAAAGCAAATCCGGTAAGTTGTTTAAAAAAAAATTATGCATATTTTTCCTGAGATATATGTTTTAAGTATAAGTATTTTATTTGAATTATTTATCTTTAACTTATGATAATAACGGTAAAAATAACGATTACTGTAACGTCTGTAAGGGGCATTACACCTAATAACAAACATAAACCTCCTTGAGCATATCAAGTCCCTTGCTATTGTTATCTATGACGACACTCAATAAACATTTATAAAGCTTAATCACAACATATTCTATTGTCAATTTAGATGTCTTACATCTAATAATAAGTTAGTAATTTATATTACACACCCCATTAGAGTCCCTGACCACTCCAACTGAAAAATAGTCCAGTGAGTCCACAGCCACTGTGTCAACTTCAGCTTGAGGTTCCTTAGAGGGGGGCAGACCAAGAGCGAGGCAGCCTACTAGGTCTACAAAAAGGACTGTCATTTATGACTTGGCACCCATGGAATTTCTCCAAGTGAAGCCCCATATCTCAAAAATGATGTCGGCCGGTTTAGTCTCATTATTGTGAACCAAGTCGCTTTTGTCTTTCCACAATCTCCAAGCCAGCATACAAAATAATTCCAATTTATTTTAATTTAGACCATGTAGCATAGAAAGACGAATTCTACCAAAGCTCCAATCTCTTCCTATGTCTAGAGGTTTGAACAAAGAAGAAAGATTCCGTACCTTTTTCACATTAGGACAGCTCCAGAGGGCATGGAAAGCACCCTCCAAATGCGCCCGACATATGGGACAATGGAACAATAATCAGCTTAAAAGTGGTTGGTCTTGGAATCCAAGGCGACTCAAAAGCGTTAAAGGTCCAGGGAGCTCCTTGTTGACGAAGATCTCCCCCCAAATGATGCCCCCCCACATATAGGAGCAGCCGTTCTTGTTTGAGGCCAAGAGGAAATCGGAGTGGCAAAGTACTTAGCTCGAAGTTTACATGCTATAGAGTAAAGCTTTCACATGCTATCGTGTACGGTAGAATCTTCATTTTTGGAGCCACACTTCCAAATACCCCAAGCAGTTTGTAGAAGTAATTTAATTTTAAAATAAGTTTCATAAGTAGCTTTGTGAGAGTAATATTAATTCCACATGTTACTTAAGAAATTAATAATTTATAGCACAAGATGTGAAAATAAATTAGTTCAAAACAAGATTCAAGGCAAATTCTAATCGTCTTTCTTTATTAGCTAAAAGAATAAAAAAAATATATTGTAAGCTTTTTTTTTCATTTATAAATTTCTATCTAGTTTTTCTTTATCTGCATTAAAAAAAAAAAGAAGAAGAAAAGTTAGAACAATCTGCAGCTGAAACGAAAAACCAAAAAAAGGCACAAAGAACCAGAGCTTTCACATTCCTAAACAACGACAAGGGCAATAACAACAAGAACACAAGTCTCGGATTCATAAACTTAATCTTGCATAGACTGAATTTATACCAATTAATGGTGATATTTAGTCCGTAAGTGTTACAAAAATGAGAAGCGTTTTCTCTAAAGAAATTGTGTCGAGATCTCGAGGCCTGACATTTGCAAGTAATCCAACAGGCCTTTCCCATTCTTGTACCACAAACAATATGAAGTTTAATACCCGGAATTTCCTATAAGGACTTTTTTCCTTTCTTCCCCAGAATTATAATGCTTTCCTTAGCTAATACTGATTGATTCACCGCATCTTCTAGTTCATTACAATTCCGCAAAACCGTTGCTGAAAGTAAGAGATTACCAAAAGGGTAAAAAAGCCATGATGGGGAACTGCAATAAATCTCTTTGAATTTCTATAAACAGAATCGGATTTTTTTAAAGAGATATCCGCCAATGTCTCTTCTTTTGAAATGATATCAGAACTCTACTCAAGTAAACTGGTAATTTACAGGAGCCGTCAAGATAGCTTCCCGCGTAGAAAGACGTCAAGAAAGCTTGAATAAGAACAGTTGATTCAATAGCTGCGGCTAGGCCTTTAGACTCTTTCAAAAGGTGACAATTTGTATCATGAAAAAAAATGCTAGATATTAGTAGCTAAACATATTTTTTTTATTATTACTATGGTGAGAAATATCATCGTTTGATGCATTTTAAAATGTTCCTTTTCCTTAATCCACATAACAATCATTTTTTCGAATCTTCTTAAATTCTTACTGGGCATGAATCTAAACGCTTCCACAAAATCATTCTCAACCCCTTTTGTTGCTCTACTCAGAAAGGAAAAATGAAGGAGAGGAAAGCTGAGCAGAGAGAATTGGCAAGACAGAAAATTCTGGAATTGAAACTGTAAGCTTAACTGTTTGTGTTAGAGCTGAGTAATTGTATTTATGTTAATTTAAAATACAAGCAGTTATTACAGAAACTGATGGCTCAGACTTAACAGACCAACAACACTATCAACTAACTAACAAGTTTATAACTAATTGTACAACAATATAACTATTCTCAACACTTCCCTCCAATGAAACCGGGACTTTGTCATAGTGAGTTTGCTCCTAAGAAAACCAAAACGTGTTTTATACAGAGGTTTTGTGAAGATATCTACAATTTGGTTCTTAGTTGGCCCATATCGAACACCAAGTTCTTTAGCTGCTATTTTCTCTCACATGAAGTAAACATCTACTTCAATATGCTTTGTTCAAGAGTGAGAAACTGGATTTGATGCTAATAATCCAGCACTTCGATTATCATACTTAGACCAACGATGACCATTCAATTTCTAGCTAGCGGTATGCAGCTAAATTGTTAATGCTTCGAAAATTAGGGGGGGAAAAGCAAGAAGAAATGATCTCTTTTCTCAATCCCAAATTCAAGCTAGAACAGTAACCAAACAGCAACGGCCACTAGCAAATACAAACAAGTTGTTAGTTTTTCATCTTCCGTAATTGGGTTCATCTTGACCTTCTGTTTGGTTGCCGGTAAAATAGAAGTGAAAAATTTGCGGTCTTAACCTTTTCCATCGACAAAGAATAGTTTCGTATAAATTTTTCGTTCATTTGACATTTTTGACTTGGCGGTTAGTTAAATAGTCGCTATTTTCCTAGTTTTATTAATGGAGATAACCTCCATGTCCCAAGCGTTACAACTCCATGCGCAAATACTTAAATCAGACAACAACAACAACACCGCCCAAGACCTCGCGAAGCCGTTCACCTTCTCGGCTCTCTGGCCCTCCGGAGACCTCACTCATGCGCCCCTCATTCTCGACTCTCTTCCATCCCCAACTTCTTTCCATTACAACACCATTATCAGAGCCTATTACCAAGGCCCCTACCCCGTTAGATCTCTCCACTTCTTCATCTCCACTATTTGAGGCCCGACCCGTATATCTTCCCGACCCGATAAGTTCACGTACCCGTTTCTCCTCAAGTCATGTGCCAAATTGAGGCTGACCCACCAAGAGAAACAGCTTCATGGGGTAATAGTTAAGTCTGGTTTGTGTTCGGATGGGTATGTTCAGCATTCGTTGGTACGTATGCATGGGAAATGAGGGGAGTTGGGTCATGCGTGCAAGGTGTTTGATGAAATGCGTGAGAGGAGATGTGGTGTCGTGGACCTCGATTATTGACGGGCTTGTTGATAACGACAGGCCTTTGGAGGCATTGTGGTTGTTTGGAGAAATGGTTGAGGAGGATGGAGTTGAGATTAACGAGGCGACAGTGGTGTTGGTTCTAAGGGCGTGCGCAGATATTGGGGCGTTGGGCATTGGTAGGAGAGTGCATGAACTTGTTAAGGAGAGAAGGACTGGGTTGGAGGGTAAGTCAGAGCTGCACTGATTGACATGTATGCAAAATACGGGTGCATAGAGAGTGCGAAGCATCAGGATGACTAATGATCTAATCTTGGGGCAAACGCTTTCTCATGCTTATCTTTATTTCCACTCAACTCTTTACTTAACTCTTATACGTAGAAAATGAGACTCAATTTTTTTACTGCCAATTTATAGAGTTTTTTATGAGACTAGTGTGCGAAAAGGAGATGTTTTTGCTTGGACTGCCATGATAGCCCGGCTTGCAAGCCATGGAAAATGTCAAGAAGCTATTGAGTTGTTGAATCAGATCAAAGAATTTAACATAAAACTAGATGAGAGGACAATGACTGCGGTTCTATCGGCTTGTAGGAATGCCGGTTGGGTGAGCGAAGGTTACACATACTTGAAAACCATGCACAAGAAGTATGGAGTTTGGCCTACCATTCAACGTTATGGATGTGCGGTAGATCTTCTTGCTAGAGCTGGACGCTTAAAAGATGCTGAGGAGTTCATTAGGAAAATGCCCATAAAACCCGATGCTGTTCTGTGGAGAACTTTGACATGGGCTTGCAAAGTTCATAAAGACATAAATCGAGCAGAGCATTGGATAAATCGTCTTGAGCGCCAAAAGTTGGAATCAAATGATTCTGGGAGTTTGGTGCTTATTGTCAATGTGTATGCAACAGCAGGAAAATGGCATGACAAGGCAAGGACGAGAGAATTGATGAACAAGCGAGGGCTTGTAAAGCCACCAAGGTCTAGTAAACTTGAGAATGATGGGAAAAATCATGAGTTCATAGTAAGAGATTCGAGTCATCCGGAGGCGGAAAATGTATACTCAAAGTTGGATGAAATAGAAGAGAAGTTGAGAGAGGAAGGGTGTCAGCCAACACCTTTCGGGGTCTTGCTTGAAATTGATGATGAGGAGAAGGCTTTCCAGTTGAGCCACCACAGCGAGAAGCTTGCTCTTGCTTTTGGACTGATCAAAACAATTCCGGCTCTGAAATTCAGATCGCAAAAAACTTGTGATCTTGTGAAGACTGTCATGCTTTTATGAAACTAATTTCAAAGAAATACCAAAGAGACATTAGAATGAGAGACCGCATTCGCTTCCCCCTCTTCAGTAATGGGGACTGCTCTTGCAGAGATTACTGGTGATTTTTCTGTGTTTCTTTGAGTTTTTGTTGATTTTTCTTTTCATTTAATCATTAAGCAAAAGCAGAAAACAAGTTTGAAAGTTGGAGTGTTCATTCTCTCAAGTTGAGGTGAACAAATTGATTCTTTGATTTGAGGTTCATATCCATTCCTTTCTCAGTCCACGGGAGTGAGTTCCACTGGAGGAAAGGAAGAGAAAAAGAAGAACTTGTATTCAAGCTGAAAGCTCAAAAGATATTTGGAATTGGGCATGTCGATTGAACTCACCCAGCGAAAATAGTCTCAAACAGAAGATATCTAAGCATATGCAATGGAAGAACATACTATCACCTATACAAGCCCCCATTTTGTTATTACGAGTACTGCAACTTCTTGCTTAATTTCTACTTTACTGACCATTTATGTTCGACTTAAGCCAAAAAATAGTTAAAAAAACCATCAATTAGTGAATCATAATTTTACTTGAATAAGGACTTGTAACACTTGTTAATTTAATGAGTATGATTTGTAAAATTTAATATATTAAATGTAACAACTTAAAATTTTATTGTATTTAAAATCACTAAATTAGTCTTGAATATTCCACTTATTTACGAAAATGCTACTTCGGCATTTTCGTGCTAAAAGTCTCTAGAGGAACATGAAGATAACCACCTTTTTTAATTCTTCTTTCATCTTCTTCCGTAACTTACTCCATTTGTCCCCTCAATTATTTTGGCATTGGTTGCTAAAAGTCTCTGTGGGAGACATGATGATATTTTTTTAATGCTCCTTTGTTTTCTTCTTACAACTTTCCCCGTGAACCTACCTCGTCTCCCCCTTCCTCTCAATTATTTTGATATCTTTTTATTCAGCCCTCATAACCTTCTTCTCTAGTTTCTTATTCTCTCCCTTTCTCACTTCAACTTCTGACTAAAGACATAGAGCACAAAGCTCTCTTTGCAGCCAAGGCAGCTATAATTCCTAGCCATGTTTGAATCCGTTTTAGAGTCAATTCAAGCTTTATTTTTAACCCAAACTTTGGTGCTTTTCAAAGAAGTTTTGAGGTAGGTTTTCTTTAATTCAAACTTAGTTTTTAGTATGTGCTTTCTCCATGTTTAATGCATAATTTTCGTGTTCAAAATTCATGCAAATTTCTAGTTATGTTAACATAGATATTTGAGCATTTATGAATAAAAACTTCAGTCTTGAGTTAAAACCAACAACCAACCTTTATTTTGGTTTGAAAACAATATTACAAACGTGCTAGGAATGTTTAAAACCAGTTTCCATAACTTTAAGATTGATGTTTTAATGTTTTGAGTTTGAAGAGCAAAACTTAAGCATGTTTTCATCATTATTTACAAGAAAGACTAGAGATATAGTTTGATGATTATTTTAGTATAAAACTCATGAGAATATGTTTATTGTAATTATATAATACATGCTGCATATTTTGGAATGGTTTTGAGATTTTGAACAAGGATAATATGTTTTGGGTTAAAGAAAACTTGACATTCCATGAACTTTGTAATACCTCTATGGGCAATGGCTCTTTCTTGAAATTCTGGGATTAAATGAAGATGAATTTTGTAAATTGGTTTACATATTTAAAAACTAGACATCCTAAGCTTTCCAACGAGCCATCATGAGCCTAAATTGGAATTGTATTTTATTTTGTATGAATTTTTCAATTTTAGGATTAGAAACTAGTAAACCTACGAGTGGCAGTATACCACCTATCTACTTTAAGTAAACCACCTGTTAACCCACGTGTTGATTGTAGATAGTGAACCTGCCTTTTTGCAAAAGTATACAGCCAGTTTGCCATGGTATACCAACTGCTAACTTGAACCAAAAACCCAACTTTGCTCACCTTTTAATCCCTTAATGTCTTGCAACCTTTCTAACACTATCCTAAGTGATTTATGAATCTTATTAGAGACTAAAACATATAGATTACTTGTATGTATTTTATATTGTGTTTAAGACAAAAATTGTTTACTTTTATATTTAAAAAGAAATTGCATAAAAACTTTAATGGCACACTAATAAATAGGATTTACACATAATTCATTTATGGATGTGGTTATATATTATGCTTTAGTTTTAATTGTTCTTATGCACGCCTTAAGATCAAGGGTGTGTGAAGCTAACGTTAATTAATTTCAAGATTAAAATATTGTTGATAAGCTTGGAAGGTAATGATTCTATTACTTATCTTTTGTGAGGTTTTGGTAAATTAAAATTTGGTTGTTTTATATTGTAAGATATGTATATGATATTTTGAATATATATGGTTATAACTATAACCTGATGATTTGAAACTCGTCTTGTATTGTACAGTGAGGAACATAATGATTTGACATATGTTGTTGTAAATTGAAAAGCATGGTTAAGAAAACTAAATTTATAAACAAAGGTTGATTATACAGAAATGGTGATACGTGAAGAGGGCGGCGGTTACGTCCTTGGGCACGAATACCCTAAAAGGTAAAATAAGGGGAGGTGATGACATACCCTTAGGTTGAAAGTCCCAGAACGCACTGTACATGATCGACTTGGTGAGGACTTAGGGCTTGATGTCCCCTTACTGGAACACCCTTGGAATGTTTAGGTAATACTCTATTTGGGTTTCGATGAGTTGAGTAATACTCTATTTAACATGGATATCTAAGAACAATGGTGAATTGTAATATTTGTATATACGTATAAGTATGAAACTTAGTAATGATTAACTATGATATCCACAAAATATGATCATAATAAACTTTATAATCTAGAATATGATATAAATTAACTAACCATGTAGTTTTAATGTGGTAATGAATAAAATCTTAAGGTAAGTAATAGTTTTCGCTACTAGACATGTCGATGCTTATCCCTATTACATTTACATCTCTCAGGTGGACTCTAGTGCAACCCATCTGAGGAGGAATAAGCATCTACACTACTGATTATGTGTTGGAAGAACTTTGTTTATTTGTAACTCGTCTAGACCATGTAAGATTCACATTACTTTGGTGGTGGCTGTGTTAAGTTATTTGAGAAATTATACTGTGATGATGGTGATTGTATTTTAATATTTGTTGCTACACTAAAACTGTGGTTTGTATTTACAGTTTATTTTTATTTTCTGTTTAGTTTCAAAGAACTATGGGCAATGTTTTATTGTTTTGAAATGATATTATATTTAAATTTATTTTTATTTATTTAATACTACTAACCCCTACATAAGGACATTACAGGACTACATATAACATTAAAAAGGGCATTTGAATCCCAATTTGAGCTAACAATTTGAATCGGAAACAATACAGTAATTCAAATCCTACGAGAGAAGATGTTGCAACAAAATCAATTTTTAAATAGGAAATTTTTAGTTCGAATATGAAATCTTCGTTCTATCATTAATTCAGTCGAGGCTTCCCTATACAGCACTAGAGTCCTCGGTGTTACCCTTTGTAAGCCCAAGACTAGGAGCTAATGACCTATCTTCTATCTAAAATGGCAACAGACACCACATCAGGCCATCTAACACTTGTTAAACTATATGAGATGGTTTTATAAATCCTCTTGTTGTTATTTCCACAAGGCGTAAAGGTAGGATAGACCCCATTCTTATTTTAGAATCACAAACTTATTTGATCATAAAACAATGGTCCTTAAATTTTGGGTCTCTTTTATTTTATAATTGAACTTTAAAAATTATCATTTGGTCCTCTTGAATTTTAAAAGGTTCTCATTTTGTCCTCTATAGAGGACTTTAAAAATAACCACTTTATCTCTTGAACTTTCAAACCTTCTCACTTTGCTCTCTAAATCTTTGATTTTTCGTTCAAATAAACGGAATCAAGCATACGTGATTTACACATAGGTCACCTTTAAGGGCAAAAATGACATTTTATCATTCCTAAGTGAGCTTACTTCCATCTATTTGGGCAAAAAATCAAAAGTTTAGGGGTCAAAGTGAAGAGATTTGAAAGTATAGAAATAAAATAGTAATTTTTAAAGTTTAAGGAACAAAGTAAGAAATTTTAAAAGTGTAAAAAGTAAAGTGGTAAGTTTTAAAGTTCAAGAGGCAAACGAGAGAAACAAGTTTAAAGGTCAGTGGTGTTAATAACCCTAGTCATATTGTTTGACAGTGTGGTAGTGCTATTTACAGCTTCTTTTAACAGGAGAGTTGATGGACAGGAGACGCCCAGATGGAATTTTCTTCCTGGGAAGCTTGCTTTTGCACCCACCCTTGGATGACCTCTTGGGTTCCCAAAGCTTGGAATTCCAAGGAGTTAAATTCTAATTTTATTTCTTCTTCTTCTTCTTCTTCTTCTTCTTCTTCTTCCCTTCTTTTGTGATAAAGTCATAAGACAAGAAGGAAAAGAGGGTGATATGAGCTTGTAAGGTTAACTGAATCAATTTGGAGCACAGGCTTAGAAGTATGGGAAATTGTGAGAATTAAGTGTGTTTTTTTCCCAGAGAGAGAGAGAGAGAGCAATAAATGTAGCTAAACATGCATAAATCAATCCTGTATTAAAAACTTAAAGCGTTGACTAATTTGAAATTCTTTTCTCTCTCCTCACGAATCTTAATCTAAGCGTTCTATAATAAATCAACGAGATTATGCTATAATGTATAATTAATGAGATTATACTATATATCACTAGCCTAAAACAAAAATAATCCATCTTAATTCAAGGCCATCTGAAGTCTTAGATTCTTTGTTATTCTCTATCTAACATCATAACAATAAAGTTATTACTTCAGACTCAACTTCCAATTTAATAAATATTAAGATCACAATTAAAAAAAAATAAGAAAGAAAACAAATTATAAAACAAGGGGGGGAAAAGATGCAGCTTTTTCTCCAATTCATGTGAGCCCTTCAAGACAGCAAAGAGCGTGGTTGGCCACATGCTCTCACAACTCACCTTACTTTACCTCATGTCCTTTTGGATTTTCTTTACAAACAATGCCAATTGCATACAAAAAGAGAAAAAAGGAGTCTAATAGAGTGGCAGTTGGAATTCATCATTCTTGATTGCTTTCTTTCTCTAACATGCATGATGAGTCTATTTCAAATATACACTGAGTACCATTTCCTTTTTCTTTTTTTTTTCCTTTTTTCTTTTCCCCTTAATTTCATTTTCTTTTGGCCCTTTGGAGAGAGCAAACACAGAGCCCAAAGTCACCGACTTTCTGTACTCTTTCTAAAATATTGTTTGCAACTTTTTCCAGTTCATTTTTCCCACAGCAAGAAAAAAAAAAAAAAAAAGAGATGGAAATGGAATCAAAGAAAAGCTAGACAAAGAAGAGCATTTTCATGTGTGGAGAGTCCATTTAAATAGACCTGTCACTATCATCAAATTGGTATGTAAATATTGTTCCATCATTTTAATAGGGTGCTAGGAATAGCCGTTTAAACTAATAGATTGAACTGTGAACATAGTAAAGCTTTCATATACTACAATAAAAAGCTACAATATAAAGCCTACAGTTCTCAAACACAAATTGATACTTTAAATTACCCTACACCTATAAAAAATAAAACATAATGGATTGGAAGAATATATGTATCAATTTGGTGGTTATCATCTGAAGATGATTATTTTTAAGATTTGGCATATGGGTCAGTAAAACACTAACATATTAAGTGTTCGTTTTCAGCCGTTGATCAAGTTTTATATTATTATGTGGTATTATTTTCTTATTTTATTAACTTTTGAGAAAATTTTACCTATAACTCATATACTGTCCAGCAGATTGATTGTGAGCTCAAATATGAGTTTTCCAGATTTATTCTGTGCATGTTGATCACCAAACAAATTTGCTTCCTGTTAACTTCAGAGATAATGCATGTGAATCTACCAGTTAATTTCATGGGTCCCTTGTGACCTATTTGCAGGATGCTTTTCCTCAAACTCATTACAAATAAAAAAGCATATCATGTATATACACTTGAAAATTGCCATCCATCAAAATCCCCACTTCCTGATTGAGACCTCAAAGCAAATAGCATCATTCTTTTGATCTTTTTATTGTTCCATTTTTTCCTTTTCTATTTTCAGCTCCCTCACAAAATATTCACACAGTGAAATAGTATCAAACTGATAATCCTGTCAATGATAATCTATTCATAGTAATATTCCTAGATAATAAGAAAATATAATACTTCAATAGCATTGTTTATTGTCATTAATTTGTGAATTTGTATTCATTTTGTGAATTTTTTAGTATGGCCACTAATTTGAAATTTCATACATACATGCATACATATATATATGTTTTTATTATGAACCATCTGAACGTAATACATAGAAGTGAAAAATGTAACATAACGATTATTGAACATAACATTATCATTGAAGAAGTGTGATGTAGCCAATGTTATATTTAATGATTATCATCTTACGTCCAAACATCAATTGTACATCAATTTTACGTTATATAACTATCATGTTATATATATTATAAACAAAAGTTTCAAACTCGATATTTAAAAATTGAGTGGGTCTATTTATTAAATTTTTTACACCCCTTTTTAAGCCACCTATTTATTAAATTTTAAATTTTGATTATTCATTGTGACACCCCTGTTGAATTTCTAAAAAAGTCTATATGCTTAAATTATATTGTTTTTTTCCTTTCGCCGCCTTATCATTCACTTTTTTCACTCAACGTAAGATAGACTTCATTCCATGCTCTTGTATCAAACATCAGATAAGATCCTAGTACACCAAGCTAACCAAATAAACTTTATTTTTATGTTGATCTTGCACTTTTAGTATATAACCAATTAATTATATATAAAATTTGATCATTTCTTCAAAAAAAAAAAAAAACGTAAGAAAAGCTCATAAGGAATCGAAAATTCAATAGTTATAAGATCAATAGTAATAATTAGAAAATTGTGAAAAAAAATCAAGGAATCATAAAAGAATAGAATTAACATCATTACCAAAACTAAAAGGGAAAATAAAAATTAAAACCAAAAGTAATAAGAATTGTTTGATGTAAAGAACAAATGAATATCGTAACAATATTAGAAGGAAGGCAACAACATTAGAAGAAATGGGAATTTTAAAAAAAAAATTTATAGGGTTGGATCAATATGAGAATGGTACTAAATGCAAAACAAGAAAAAAGAAATCAGGTAGGCAAGAAACAAGAATTGGATAAAATAATCTGAAACACCCACTTCTTATCATCTTAAAAAATAGGGCAAAATAGTTTTTAGAATGAGATAATGTTTTTTTAAGTGGTATATTTGTGTAATTAGTATTTTTTTTAAATACAGTTATCCTTAGAAGTAATTTTATTAATGGGTAAAATTTTAGTTGCTTAAGAGCTAGCAATGATATTATTTAATTTTAGTTTTCATGATTGAATTTACATAATCACATGGTACTTGAAGACGAAAAAAATAATTAGCTATATAAGTGCTTATGGAACCTTGCTTAAATATATAATTAAAAACAAACAATTAAACAAATGACCTGTATTTGACCACCTTTTTAAATAAATGCTTGAACTCTTCAAAAGTTAAGAAAATGATTGAATTTTTTGAAAGAAAATGATTGAATTTTTTGAAAATTATGAAAATGATATTTTGTTTACCACAATACATTATTGATAAATACAAATATATTACTAACGTTGAACATTTATTAACATTAGTAAATCATTTATTAAATATAGTTCATCATTAATAAATTGGTTTATCATTGATTTGTTAATGATTTAATATCGAAAAACTAATAAATTATTAAATAAATAAACTACAAAGTTAATCAATGATAAACTACAAATTAGTATACCATTGATGTATAGCAGTCAATCAGTATATCATTAATGTACTGTAGTATATTAAGTTATTTTGTTAATTTTTAAAAACTTAAGTTATTTAGTCAAAAAGAGCTTAAAAATGGGCCATTTATCCTAAATCCCAAAATAAAAATATTGGATTGGGTGAACCTTAAACAAAACTACATGACAGCCGTTGTCTCCGTGCAGTGTTTTGTATTTTGTGGAGTAAAATGTGACGATAAAGGACAAATAGCCAAGGTTGGGTGAACCTTAAACAAAAAACGAGAAATGAGAAATCATTTGATTGCCCTTCCTTTTTTGTTTTCTTTATTTGAGATATTGGTCTGTGATGTTGTACTTGTTGGAATCTTAAGAAAACCACAGCCTCTAGTTCCTATCCCGAAAAAAAAAAAAAAAAAAAAAAAAAAAAAAAAAAAAAAAAAACACAAAACACACACAGACAACAACGTCGTCAACAAGTTGGAGTGCCCTTTGCTATATTCCTTGGCTTTTTTTTTTGTTTTTTTATTTTTATTTATTTATTTTTTTGCTCTAAATATTCTCTTCGGCTTTTCCTTCATACCAAAAGTGAATAATATAGCTGTCTGTTTTTGATCTAATATTTGTGAAAATCGTTTTGTTCTTTATTTGTTGGTCCTTGATTCACAACCGTTCATGTTAACTTTCCTCTCTCTCTCTCTTTCTCTCTCTCTCTCTCTGTCTTGCTTTTTTCTTTCCTTTTTCCGTTCCTATTCTTTGGTGCATAAATCTTCAAAGCTTTAGGTGCGCTTAGTTTGGAATCATATTATCATCTTTCATGCACTTCCTGCACTCTTTTAAGTTTTCCAAAACATCGTTTTCAATCCCCCCACCCCAGAAAATAAAATAAAATAAAACATTTATTTAAAACATCACGTTTTCGATATAATATTAAACAAAAGAAAGAAAGTTGATTCGAGCAAAAGCGATTCTTGTATCCCGAGAACCACTACCATAGAATATAAACCTAGAAAATAAAAAGAAAAATAAAAATATTAATGATCTGCATTTCTTTGTCATGGCTCTTGAGTTTGTTTTTGTTTTTATTTTTTTTTTTGTTTTTTGTTTTTTGTTTTTTGTTTTTCTAAATCAAAGTAGTGTATCTTGTTAGTGATCATAACAGGATTATTTACAACTTAGACCCTTCGTTCTATGCTTATCAAAAACTATACCACACATTTTGGACGTGTCTTATGCTTGTAAATTTTAATTATTACTTCAAATACATATCTTCTCGGGTAATTACTTGTTTTCATCAACTACAAAATTAGTTTACTCTTTAAAATTTATCACCAACCTGTTCACTCTACACCTCACAACTAGTTAAATTCTCATTTAACTGGTCAAAATTAAAATTTAGTTAGGAGAAGATATAAATTTGATACGAAATTTAATTCTAAGAGTATAATATTAAAAACATAAATAGTGCATGGTATAGAGTTTTAATTTTAAAATACAAGATACAAAATACTAAATAACTTGTAACAAAAAAAAAACATGTCCCAATTCAGGAGTTTGACAACAAATATAGACCATTTACTAGGACACATTTGGATGGACTGTAACACCCGATTATTTTTTATTTTTATTTTTTGAGGGTCGACGAGGAAAGTTCACATTTTGTGTGAGCTACTAATGTCCACTGGATTTAATTTGGGGTTATTAATCATTTATTCAAAGCTTTAATAGGGAAATAAAAGAAAATAAAATAAAATGGATCTTACATGCACACATGCTTAGTCTCTAATTAATAATTAGTTTTAGGTAATTGTGCAGTGGATCTCGTGAACACCATAAACAGTTCTTTATGAGCTTCATGTGTTTTAGTACTGGGACTGAAAACACTGTTCCCTACACATGGGGACTGTTTCCTCAAAAAACACGAGCACTCCAGTCCCATTACAACTCCTCAGAAAAATCATGTGCTTTTTTTTTTTTCCTTTTTTTTTTTTGAAAATTAGCTTTTCGGCCCACCCACTACTTCTAACTTTAACCGTGTTTTAGTCTAATTTACTCGACTTTTTGCTTTTGTTTTTGTGTTGTTTTGTCTTCCTTTTTCTTTTTTCCTGAAATCTCTAGTTGCTTGATCAATGACTTCTACAGTATGCCCCTTTTTTGAGCGGACAAAAGTTTATAAGCACGTTTTTTTTCCCCTAAAAAAATAAAGGCTATGACTTGTTTTGTACTTTAATACTTGAATTATTAATCGTGGCAATTTCACTTCTCAAATTTAAATTGATTGTTCATTGTTAAGTTAATTATATAATTATACCTTTTAGTTTCAATTATTTTTCAATTTATCTTTTATTTTTAAAAACTATAAATATATTCTTTAAATTTGAAAAACTTATTTTAATCTTACCTCATGCAGACTTTTTGGATAGAAAAAAACATATATATAAGATAAAGATATATTTAATTAGATCGAATTTATTTTTGAAATATATTTTTCTTATTAAGAATTTTTTTAAAAAAATATTTTAACATTTAAAATGCTATATAACTTAAAAATATGTTTTTTCCAAAATTTAATGTTTTGTTTTAGGATATTTTATGTTTTTAAATCTATATAATATTTTTCATGACTATTTAATAGTAGTTATATTGTTTGTCTAATTTTTCTATTTATATGAATGAAATTGAACTGAGTTTTTTAAATTCAAAAGACACTTTTGTAGTTTCTAAAATAGAGGGACAAATTGAAAAATAGTTTAAACTAGTAGGTGTAATTATGTAATTAACCCTAACTTTCCATTATCGTTGGATGTTAATTCTCTCTCATTTTATTAGCACAAGTGGTCCTTACTTCTTTTTATGTTGGCATGAGTATTCCTTAAGCTTTATGAGATTAACATTGATACATGGTAATTAAAATTTTTTAGTTTTGACATCGTCCAAAAAAAAAAAAAAAAAACGTGTGCTCTATTCCGCAAAGATGAACTGTCCGTCCTCTGGAGTGTTGTTACTGGAAACTAGTCATTCTTTGTCAACTAAGGGACAACATCACACAATTTCTTATTAGGACTAATTTGTCAAACTAGTAAAGTCTTGTGTATTTGTACAAATATCCCTTTTATTTTCTAAATTGTCACGTGGTCTTTTTATTCTTTTTTTTTTTTTTCTGAAAAGGGGAATCGGGTGCTCTTCTTTTGAAACAAGAAGAATATTAAAAAACAAAAAAAAGAAAGTCACCTATCTTTGAGGAGAAAATTCAAAAAACACCTTAGGAGTTTTAGTTATCTAGTATTTTCTTCTATATTTTTAATAATTCAAAAAGTATCCTTATGTTTTTAAACTATTTGAAAAATATCCCCTTAGAGCATTAAAAAAACATCTAACTTTTCAAAGTTTTCAAGATACCAACATGACCTCAAAAATGACTATTTAAATATTATTTTAGTCATTAATTATTTGAATTTCTTTAATCATAGATTTTAAAACTAAATATAATAATAAGAAAAAAGGAACCAGCATGTTCGAACAACTATGTAGAAGGACTTGGTATGGGGATCAATCAGTCCAAAAAGTCCAAGTTTGACCAGCTGTCTGTAGACACCATGCTGTGTGAGAACGTTGTGTGTTTTTAAAATAACATTTAATTTTGACTGTTAAGGACATTTATGTGATTTTTAACATTTTAACCAATGAAAAGGGTTATATTTTACTTCTTTTAAAAAACTTAAGGGATATTTTAATACATGAGGTATGCTTTTTGGGTTATAAAAAACACATAAAATTATTCATCTTTGAGTCCTTAGACATAAACTGAAAAGGTTTGGACTAAAAAAGTTGGATTTATTTTAGAGGCATAAGATAGACAATCACAGCCTGGACATGTTTTACTTGTTCCTAATTTAAGCAGCTGACTATGGCTGACCTCTTCTATCATAAACTGCAACTTAAATGAGAAGAGAACTAAGCTACTTAAAAGCTACTTAAAAAACCACTACTTTCAATGTTACTTCCTCACTCCTCAAGAGTATCTGACCTGAATTCAAATTGTAAATGAAAAGTGGTTCAGATTATTTAGTGCTGCTTTAACGAAAAAGAAAAAAGTAAAGAAAAAAAAAAAGTGATTAGTTAGTGCTGAATTAATGACTTTTCTTAGCTTTGACATGTTTTGGCTTCGGTTGAGACTCGTTGGAGTCTCCTTTTTACCTCATACGTAAATTTGATAATGTTAAAATCTCATTTTGGGTTAAATTTGAAAGTTGCATAGTAATGATATTCCTCAAATGGCTAATCAGCTATTTGTGACAAAAATAAATCATGCAAGTGCTTAAAAATTAGCCAATGAAAAAGAGTTATATTATTATTTTTTTAATTCTTTTTAGTAGAGCTATTGAAAGAAGATAAGCCTGGTGTAATTATCAATCTCCATCTCATATTCTCATTCCTGAACTCTGGAAGAAAAGTAGCATGAAATTGCTGACCATACCGAAGGGAAGCTTTGTTACTTTCGAAAACATTGGCCGTCTAGATTGGTATCAAAACCAAATATTGCTTAAAACTCCTAACAAGACAAAAAGTGAAACGTCTAAGACTGTGAGAGTTGTCTCCGACGATATTTCAAACCTCAAATAGACAGTGTAGGCAAAATTAGCATCATTGTATTTTCTTAAGAATATATTCCCAATGTTTTTTATTTGTTGAAAGTATCATTAATACTCTTCTTGGTATAAATGTAACAGTATTGTTTTACAGGTGGTATGTTTTTTGACGTAAAAATTTTAAAAACACCGTTAGCACAATTCTTTAAGTTTTTTCATTTTTTAAAATAGAATCATTTTCACCTATTTTTAAAACAATATTAAACGATATCTGAGACAAGTATTACACAATGTATTGTTATGGTTACGTGCTAAATCTGCTACAACAACTCTTACGTAATAAATACATACACATCAACATTTTTTCTTTTCTTGCAATGAGTAATAGTCTAAATATTGGACGAACTACCACATCATTGCTGGCCTTTGTAGCGTTTTTCTAAAATAACCGGAGCCGACGCCAATTGAACTACATCAATCGAAGTTGCTCAACATGAAACTGAACAACTCAGCGCCACTCGATTGACCAACAGTTCTCGTGTTTTTTCTTTCTGTCGGTGATCGAAAATTGACCTCTTATTTTTTAAGAAAAGAAGAAGAAAAAGAAAAAGAAAATATCCTTCTTTCCTCGGTATTCTCCTTTCTCGGTTGTTGCCCCTTTCAATCACTAGATGCTGCCTGCCTCTCCCTCCTTTTTTCGTCTTTGCTCCATAACCCTTTGATGAAACCTGCTATCCACCACCATAGTGTGTCACCATTCTCATCTAGGGATAGAGCCAGTTATGGATGGGAGGGTCGAACGCACCACCACCCAGAACACCCCAACCCTCCCAAGAAAAAAAAAATGGAGTCTTGCCTCCCAAAAACTTCTTGCACCTTTCCTTTTAATTTGCCCCTTGATATTTTAGAGTTGCAATTCTTACACATGCTTTTGTAAATATTTAGCTCTTTTGGTTCATGAATTTAAATAGAAAGTTTGAATAAAAATTAAAATTTATTTAAATTTTTGTGAAGGAGAACATTATAACAAAAAGTTTGAATTCAAACCCTTAAAACAAAAAGATTAATTCTCTATTATCTCTCAAGTTATAACTTTATATATATTCGTATTTCGTAAAATTTTTTGGATGTTCAAATTATACCTTCAATTTTGACTTCTAAGCATATTACTATTCATACAAAAATCTCAAGAAAGCAAATTAACTACACTACTATATGAATTCAAAATTTGTAGAGCTTCAACTGTAGAAAATGAATTAAACTAGACTAGAGTTTTGGTATACTTGAAAGGAACAAAAGATACATATTAATTTAAAAAAATAAAAGAGAGTAACTAAAAGTTAAAAAGAACGTCTCCCTCTCTCTATTCTTTCTTTAAGCCAACTATAGGATTTTTTGGTTTTCTTGAACACTACTGCCTCCCCCTTCCTCTAGGGCCAGAGTCTGCTATTGCCTTAGGACTAGTCGCCGAGCACTAGCCCGTGCAAGTAGGGCCTGCAGTAAACATGTTTCTGTTGTGTTCTTGTCGGCATATTTACAACACGATACGTTTAGGCCGAATACAAACACGATACGATTAATAAACGTGCCAAAAATACAAACACGAACATGACTTGCTTATGGTATGCGTAACACGGCATGACATAATTAACACAATTACTAAGCGGGCCGTGACGTGTTGACATAATAACAACATACATATGGCACGTTTATGACCGAGGTAACTAAAAATTAAAAAAAAAAAAAAAAACCAATAAAGAAAATTGACAAAAATACAATATCTAATTAATACTAACCTACTACAAATATTTTAAATATTTTTATTTTTAAGTTTAAATGTGTTATAAATAGGCGGGTCGTGTTGTGCCGTGTCGACACGTTTACGGCTTGTTTAATTAAACGTGTTAAGGCGTGTTAGACGTGTTTACACAAATCCAGCCCGTTTATTTTCATGTTATTCGTGCCAACCCCTTTATGGTCCAATTAATAAACATACGGTCCAAACCTGTTTATCTCGTGTCGTTTTTATATCATGTTATCGTACCATGTCCGAAATTGTTGGCTTTACGTGCAAGGGTGGGGTGCTTGGAAAGCGACTGGGTTTGGAGATCACTTTAGATAAATGGTTGGAGTTTTGTGATTTAGATCATGGTGGCTGGCAAGCCATCGCAATCTGTTTGAGGGTGACAAAGTCGGATGAAGAGGAAACTATGATTGATGAAATTTAGGTAGTAGAATGTTAGATGGATGGGCTTGGGTCTGAGGGACCTAAGGCAGGGGAAGAAATCTATTTGGTGTGGAAGGAGTGGGAGTTTAGGTGAATATGTGGTTGTGGTTTACCACATTGAAAAAAGAAGGGTGTCATCTTCGAAAATTCGGTTGTGACATTAATCGCCAAGATGAGGCTTGATGGTGGAGATAGCGGGCTCCATTTTGCCGTTGTGCTATCTCCATTAGTTCATTTTTGTCAATGTTTCATCTTTATCTTTTTATAATAAATATGATGGGTTTTCCGTCTCATTTTTATCTTGTGATTCTTATTTGCATTAGCAATGTTGATGTAATAACATAGATGGTCTCTCTACTTTTAGTTTTAGTTTTTTTGCCACACTTGTTTGTAATTAGCAGAAGGTATGTAAATGTCCAATTAGACCTTAACATAGATGTATCATGTGTGCCTTGATAGGGAGGGTCTGATTTCAGTCGATTAGTTTAATTCATCGTGGTGTGCCTTCGTAAAAAGCAATCAGAGATAAGATCAAAGAGAATGATATGTCAGTTGCTGAGTCAACTAGACAATCCCCATTCCGAGACTGTTGTGGTGATATATAACAAGCCTGATCGAGCTCTAGTTTATATGTCAAGCAAGTCTTTTCCCTTTAGGTTTCGTCACTCAAAATTTGTCAATGTACTTCATTCATCCTTACTTATGGATCTAGTCAACCATTAAGATCAAATTCTCCTTAGATGGGTGGTCACATGTGACTAAACTTGTAATCTTTTTTTTCCTTTTTAAATAAAAGTTACAAAAGAAAAAAGAATAGTTACACATTTATTCTTCTTTAAAATTTTAATTTAGTTTATGCCCAAAAAGAAATTAGCACCACAATTATTCACTCCCTTTGTCCATAGCCACCATCTTTAATCTGAATCGGAGAAAAGAAAAAAAGAAAGCAGTTCCCGACAAGTTGGCTTCCCCTTTTTTGGATCGTTGCTTGGTTTCTACCAAAAATAAAAATAATAAATAAATAAATAAATAATAATAATAATAATAATAAATAAATAAATAAATAAATAGTGTCAGCCAGTGAATGAATCGACGCTCATCATCAAACCCTAGCTCTCTTTTTATACATATTTTTCCTTGTACATTTTTGTGTGAAATTAGTTTTCTTCATTAATTGTATTATATTTGTAATTAAAGTCCAATGATTCGCAGCCATACATTCGCTCAAAACACAACATATTTCATGAAAAAAAAAAAAAAGGGAAAGAAACAAGAAAAAGGAAAATTGCACAAGTTCACGCGATAATAAGAGCTTTTCAACAGACAAGTTTTAGGCAGCATAACATTCAAGCGAGCCTCAATTAATAAACATTATTACCAAGCTAAAGAACACCGGCTACAATAATTGCCGTTGGACCCCACACTCATAATAGATTAGACCCCACTTTTACATAACATTCAAGCCAAAATAACCATGACTTACACAATCTTACACTTCCTTAACACCCCTTAAAAAAAAGGGAAAAAAAAAAAAAAAAAAAGCTTTCTCCCTCTCAATTTTGCCTGCATCGGAAACCCAGAAAAGCCCACATGGACCTTTATATTTAGTACTCATGGAAAACGTCAACAGAGGCCATAATTGGCTGATTCAAGTAGGACAAGTTCAATGGGTTCAAGAAGCTCTCGATGGGCTCCGTAGTATTTGAATACTCCCCAGAGGCTGAGCCAAAAACCCCACTGTTGTTTGCGTTCAAGAAAGCGATGATCTCTTCCAAGGATTGCAATCTGTGGTTTAGCTCACCCACCTGAGCCCTGAGGACAGAATTCTCTGCCTCAATGTTCATGTAGTACTGGGTTGTAATGCTGACACGTGTGATGATCTGGTGGTTCTCCTTTCTCAGTTGAGCAACCTGGGCCGTCAGATCGTCCAGGTGCTTCTGCTTCCTCATCCTTGATCTCCTTGCTGACTCACGGTTTGAAATCATTCTCTTTCTCTTTCTCTGATCCATCAAAGCCTGCAAGTCTTCCTCGGAGCCTGAGTTCTGAAGCATACTTGATGACCCTGATGATGTTGAAGAAGCCATGGACCCAAAAAAAAAAAAAAAACCCACAAAAAGTTTTTCTTTTTTCTTTTTTCCCTTAAAAACTTTTTTTTTGGAAGATTTTTAGAGAGAGATATGGATTTTTTAGCAGGACCCAGAGAGTGGAAGAAAAAAAAAAACTGAACAATATTAATTGCAAGATAATATAGTAATAATAGTAGTACTAGTTGTTGCTATTAATATTAATAGTAGTTTGAGGAAAATTGGAAAATCATGAAACGTAGTAGAGCCAGTAGAGGAAAACAACTGAGAAAGATTGCACCAACTGGGTCCTGCGCCTGAATGTGGAATTAATTAACATACACTCAAGAAGAACGCTCTCACTGAGAATTGGAGACATGAATCTCAAACATCAAGAACAATAAGTTAAGCATTAAGGTTGTCTTTTTTTTTTTCTTTGGGACAAAACTTTTGCAGAAATAGTGGACTTAAGAGAAAAGGGCCAAACTTTATGGTCAGTTTGGGATCATGGAAAAAAAAAAAAAAACCAAGAGAGATGAATTGGGAGAAAGTTGGTTTTGGGGATTAGTTTCAAGAAGATGAGAAAGAAAACAGCTGGTAAATGAATCAAAGAGTGTTAAGATAGCTTCAGTTGAAAGGCTGAAACTGGGGCTTAGAGAAGACTAAAAAAATATCTAGCAAAGGAGTGATGTAGAAGAAAGGTGGGCAAAGAGAGAGTAAAAGAGAAGGGGGCTTTGCGTGTTAAGGAACAGGAATTTATAGAACAAAAAAAGAACAGAGACCAACAAGTTGACGATTTTTTTTTTTGGTTATTTAATAATTTGGAAAAGCAATAATACATCGCAAGTGTGAATTGAAGGAAAAAAAAGAGAAGAAGAAGAAACTGTAACAACCGCAAGAAAAAAAAAATAAAAAAAAACGTTGGAATCTCCTCTTGGAAAGGGGAAAAAAAGAAAAAGAAAAAGAAGTTGTTGGAAAAGTTGATGGGACATGTGAGTTGTGGGGCGGGAAGACTCCGCAACTGATCCAGCTGGAAACCAACGATCTTAGTAGGTGTTTAAAACGATGATAGTAGAAATTATTAGAAATTATTTTTGTTATTATACGTGAGAATTTTATATTATAATAATTTTTTTATTATTATTATAATATAAAGAATTTTTTCTTATTTATTAATAAGTTTATGGTAAAAATTAAGTGGTAAAAATTATTATCTAACATATTACATCACATCAGGACAATGAGTTTTTCTTTTTTTTCCCCTATTATTATCATTATTATTATTATTATTATTTTACTTGGAAGGTTAATAAAATACTTTACTGTTATCGACGGATCATTGGACTACGTTCAAAGATTAGACCATTGTAAGTTAAGCTATTGTCTTGTTTAACAGCGTAGTATGTTGTTTAGTTTCCACAATGGTTTTAAGCGTAGTCTAATACGTACTTGCATTGTGGGAGGAGTGAATGGGTGTATATTAAACGATGGTTTAAAAACCATCATCTAATATACCATCATCTAATATTACATTTAGATGACTGTTTCTTAAAGAAAGCGTTGTCTAATGTTTTTCAACAACCAAAAAAATAATAATAATAAAAGCCCGTTTGGTTTAGGTTAGAACTATAATACAAACAATTTTTTATAGTATCTTCTCTTATAAAAATTTAATTTTTGTTCAAACTTTCGGTTCAAAACTATGAACCAAACAGACACTAAATGTTGTTTTGTTTTTTTACGTATTTTCCACGGTTGGCCTTTACTAATCCGGGATTTATTTATTATTTGGCCTTCCAATTCTCTAATTTTGGATACTATATTCTACACTTACAAAATAAATATTTATAACAACTAAAATATTCAAAATTTTAAATAAAACTAGAAATTAACCAATGTATATAAGTGAAGAGTATTTCAATTAACTTTGACACTAGTTAACATTTATCAATAAAATCTCAACAACTAAGTTATAATTATTTGAGCTATAAAATGGTTCAAATAAAAATGCAATAAAGTAAAAAATAATACAACACGAAATGAAATACAACAAAATAAAAGACAATACAATATCAAATGTGTTCAAGTGCATGGGATCACTTTTAAGTAATATAGTAAATGAGTCTAAGTATCATCTCATAGAGATTGTAAACTTACCGACAATTAGCAAAATTGATTAAATTATAAAACTAGTGGATTAATCAAAAATAAAAAATATGAATAAAAATTAAATCTAAAATAAAGCAATTGACTAAATTAGAAGAGAATTTAAACAAATTAAACAACTAGGATAATTCAATTGACTAAAATGCTATAGCCTTAGATTTCACCACAGATTTTGTAATTTAATTCTCCTTTATCATACTATCAAAGTTTACTACCCATGTTAACAATTAAAAACCATTTTCTTTTGATAATCTTTGTTTTAGGTAATATCATAAATACTTTCACATATTAATCTATTATATCTATATGTGAATTGAAACATGCGAAATTCATTATAATCAATGGTAATTCATATTTAAATTACACACATCAAGTTGACATATCCCTATCTATCTCTCAATTCATGGTATTCATTGCATAAGAGCAACAAATCATAACTCAACTCTCGGTCTCAAAATGATTCTTAAATCAATTAAATATTGATCAAATATTCAAAACATTAAGCATAGTAATGAACACTCAACATGGTATAATAATCTTTGAATAACAAAAATAAATGAAATTAAATCTTCCTAACTTGGCTACATCTTAGCACTAGCAAAAGAAAATTAGCTCGTTACCAAGATAAAAGAATCCATGAAAATCATCAATATATTTCTCAACATCCAAAAAATTCAAGAAAATAAGAGAGATATAAATAAGACCAAACAACACTACAAGCTCTTAAAAGATGGGTTCTTCTCTTTCTTATCCTCTTCTTTTCCTTGTTTTCTTGGTCTGAGTGTAAAAAATTACTGATTTTTCTTGGTTCTCCTTCTTGGTTTTTTGTGCAAAAATGGGTTTTTGTTCCTTGTTTTCTCTCTCTAACTCACAAAATGGGGTTTTTCCAACTCTTTCTTTCACTCTTTTCGAGTTCCCAAAACCCTCACACTCAAAAACGAATTTCCACCCTCTCAATTGTCCAAGTCTATTCCTTCCAATTGCACACGCCTGTCAAGAGAAAAGAAGAGCTCCTTAGGTCTAACGGTAGTAGAAAAACACGTGGTGCAAAGGGATAGGTGCATCGCTAGAGAGGACAACATGGCATGCTTGAATTAACTGAATTTATTTGTAGTGGCATGGGAACGAATTCTTGCATAGTATGCTAACGTAGCGTTGACATGCACATGTTGAAGATGCGTGCCGATGCGGCGAGAGTCACTCACTCGTTGGGGTGATTTGGGATGCATTCGATGGCTGCATCGCGCGTAATTCTTGTCGTGTGTGTCGGTGTTTTTGAGTTGAATTATTTTGACTTTTTTCTTCACCTTTTTAACGCTAAATTAATTTCAAATTGCCAAATTGCTCTTTTCACCTAGTTTTCCTACAAAATTGAGGATAAATAATTAATTAGAAGGGAAATTAAAATAAAATTATATTTTTAAAAATAAAATAAATTGAATTAAATCGAATTAAGTAAAATAAATCCAAAATATAATAAAAATATATAAAAAATTAGATAGAATGAAATTAAAATGCTTAGAACATAGTAAAAATATATGAAACAGTAAAAACATATGAAATTAAGTTCAAAATAACTCTATTTTTATATAGTTTTCATGTCTCCAAACTTAATATTTTACTTTTTATTAGCAAAAACAAGAAGAGAAGCAAATTAGAAAAATAAATTAGAGGCAAATCATGTTAATATGGTGATTATTTTTTTTTAAAAGATTGTCTAAATAACATGGCTTAAAAAATATGCAAATAGTGACCAAGAGTTGTGATTAATTTTGTAGTATGTCTCATTACCCACAGATTTTTCTAAGTGTATGCGTAGCCTTTTCACTTTTGGTTATATGTAATTCGGATAAGCTTGTGTAAACTTAAATAACTATTTTTATAGAGATCGCATCTCCAAACTTAATATTTTGCTAGTTCTTGAGAAAAATTAAATTAGAAAAAATTATGTTAACATAGTGATTCCTAAGGATTCTTTAAAGATTGCCTAAATAACATACCTTAAAGAGGTATGCAAATAGTGACTAAGTGCTATGATAAATTTTAGAGTATGTCTCATTACCAATTGCATTCTTTAAGTGTGTGTGTAGCTTTTTCAATTTTGGTTGCATGCAATTCGGATAAACTTGTACAAAATCTCAAAGAATATACAAGTTTCATAGGTTTGCTTTTCATGTCTATCTCCACTAATATATAGACCAACACATAATTAAGGATCATTAGAACTTCATTGAAATTGTAATGAATGACTTAGGTGATAGGTAGGATACAGAAAAATTTCTAGCTCAGAACATCTCTTCAAGCACATTAATCAATCTAGGACCTTTGTAGAGCTCTATTTCTCATTCAACTAACTTCCTTAAACTTGCTTGAAACTTTCCTTCGTCATCTACTCTATTGTCTTTTTCTTTTCTTTCTTTATTTTTTTGTCATCCAATTTATTGTTTTTTTTCCCTTTTTATCGCTATTTTTTTTCTTTTTTTGCTACTACACCCCCAAACTTGTTTCTTTCTTTCTTTTTACGAACCAAGGGTGCAACACCCATTTTTTTCACTTTATTTTTATTTTTTTATTTTTTCCTTTTTCTTAAATAAAATAAAATAAAGACATAACACAAAATAAATCTTTCTAAACACCACCCTTCCCCCCATAATTTAACATAGCTCAAAATAATTCCTAAAAAAATTACATCCTTAAAATTAGGGAAAGGAATGGTAATTATTTAAGGGCTAGACTAAATATATGGCTGATAAAGAAAATAGAAAATTAAGGTCAAAGGGGCATATTAGGGATAAATATACATCAAGATAGACTCAAAAAACTCAAACGGTCTAAAAATGGCCTAAGTCATTGACTTGGTGATATGTTGACTAGGATTTCCCCTCGAGAGAAAATTAAGCAAATTCTAAGACTTGTGAGACCTAGGAAATCATATATTCACATTAACATTATCAAAAATACACATGACTCAAAGATCAAAACAAGGTGCCCAATACAGGTCATCACATTTAAAATGAAGTTTAAGTTGTGAATTTAACATAAAACTAGACAATATTCAAAATTTTCTCAAAACTATGCAACTAAGTCAACCATAGGTCTTATCATTGGTCCAAAAGAAATTGCCAAAGAAAGCACAAAAATCTCTAATCAAAATAATTTATTTTTTTGAATTTTCAATTTTTTTTTTCCAAAAGCAAAAACAAAAACTAAAAATTTTAATATCCCCCAATATGCACATTGTCCTCAATGCGTAGGAACTCAAGAAACTAAAGAAGGGTATTGGGAACTCCCCTCGTTGGTGTTTGAATATGATGGCTTGATAGCTCCTTTAGAATGACACAACTCCGATTGACTCCCACACTTGTGCCTAAAAACGAAACAATAAGAAACAAAGTAAAAAGTTCCTACGACTTAAATGTGAAACTCAAAATTTAAAAGAAAACATAGAAAAGTTAGAGAACTTGGATTGCCTCCCAAGAAGCACTTAATTTAAAGTCATCAACTTGACTTTTTCTTTTCTTTTGTGTTGGGTCAAGGAGGATGTCACCCCTCGGAGTACGGGAGGTGACGTGGTAGATTAATTAAGTTAATTAAGTAAGAATTTAGTTAAAAATTGGGTTTTAGAATCAATTTATATATAAAAATGTGATAATTTTAAAATCGTTTATTTCAAGGAAACAGTTATAATATTTGAACAAATGAGAATAATCAAAATTTAAGGTGAGGTGAAAATGGGTCCCATTGGCCCACATTTTGTGCACACACACAGTACTGACAATATTGTAATACAATCACATTCCAGAATAAAAGAAAAGGTTAAGAATTTACATGCCTCGAATTATTGTACTACAACCCACCCAAATCTTCTATTGCTCGCAAGTCCGGTCAGCGGACTCTCCTCCGATCCTAAGCTGATATCTACCTTAGGGAGTAAGATTTTAAAACAAATAAAATGTGAGAGAAAGGCTCAGTAGTACTATATTTTGAAAATATTTGACTTTAAAAGAGATTCCATTAATCGAATAAATATGTAGAAAATGAACCAGAACAAACAAATAAATAGATAAAAATTTGATAAAAGCTTTCCTCACCAAAAATAAGTTTAATAGGTCGACCAGAAAAAATGCCATTTTCTTTTCCTGGGCAAACTATATGTAATTCACTACCGTAGTGACCTAGTTGGGTTTCGGGACCTGCCCCCAAGGTCGCGCACTATATGACCCAATCTCTGATATGGCATCATGCCCTAAAATTTATATATATATATATATATATATATATATCTTTTTATGATTATTAAAATATCTTTTTACCAAATATGATCATTTACATTCATTATGAGGTTTGTTATGAAAAATCAACTCAATTCTATCATTTATGAAATCAGTCAATAAAGATATATTTTCAACCAATCGTTTGACAACTTTTTGTTAAAAATTCCTTTGTGGCTAAAACATTTGAAACTAGCTACCAAGGAAGGGGTAAAAGTCCTACCTCAATACTCGTGCCGGTGTCCCACACCGTAATCCCGCTTTACTATACGTTAGCTTCGCGAATCCATGCATAACCTTGAATACAAACTAGGTCTATTAGTATCAAACCCGAGATATCCTAGGTTATTAAATCATCTCATGGTGTCCTAGTGTGCTATTTAGGTTTATAAAATCATTTTATAAAGTTAAAATTTTAATCAAGGTTCAAAATAGTGAAAACGGGTGAAAAATCACAAAATTTCATCATGCCCGATCGGCCTGCCGGTTGGCGTGGTTCGGCCGGTCGAACTATGCAGTTCGGCCTGCCGGAGGTCCAAGCCCGGTCGGCCGAATTTTTCCAGGTTCGGCCTGCCGGTCGGATGAATCCGGCCTGTCGAACACTTGAAACCGGCCTGTCGATCTGGAAAAATTTTAGAATTTTTCAAGCACGGGTCTCGGCCTCCCCGAGCCCAAATCTTCAATTCAAACTTATTTTCTTAATTCTCAGGCATGGGTAATCATCATAAACAATAGAAAAACATAATAGATTACTTTTCAATGCATTAAAACAAGTTTTAAACAAAATTTTTTGAAAAATCCAAAAATGAGAAAAATAAAAAATCTTGATTTAAATCCGTTTTTGATGAAACAAAGTTTGTATTCTAGCTAATCTAAGTTCATCTATCCTAGATTGAAGGTTTTCTAAGCTTAGAAATGCTTAGATTTCAAAATGCAAGAGAAATTGAAAAATTGAAAAAGTTTTAAAATTTAGAAACTAACCTTGAATTAAGCTTTGATTCGAGTTTGTGGTTGCTCAATCGCGTTCCCAAGCCTCTAATCCACAATCCCGAAGCTTGAAATCAAATTTTGGTTCAAAATTTTTGAGAGAGAATGAGAGAGAGAGTGAAACCGAGAGAGAGGAAGAAAGAGCAAGAGAGAGGAGCGAGAGAGGAGAGAGAAAATGAATGAGAGAGTGTGAGGTGAAATAAATAGAGGAAGAAAGAGAAAATTAGTTGCATAAAACCGTGTGCAACAACACACCGTTTTCAAATAAAAGCTTCTTAGTATTTAACAAATCATTTTATTAAAAATCTAAAATAAAAATTGAAATTAATTAAGAATAATTAAAATTTATTAAAAGAATAAAACAACAAAAATTTAGAAATTCTACAAAATGATCAAATTAAGTTTAAAGTAATCATTATGGCACACTAATCTACCATTTTACATTCTAATAGCATCTAATTGACTTCGGGGTGTTACAGAGGATGGTGGTCTTCTTGTTGTCATAACCACCATCTAGATAAGGCTTCAAATGTTGCCTGTTGACCTTGAAAGTTCCCTTCTTCTCATGAGTGAATTATGCCACTTCATGGGGAAAAACTTCTACCACCATGAATGAGCCCAACCATATTGATTTGAGCTTTTTGGGAAACGAACGAAACCTTGAATTGTAAAGTAACCCTTGTTGGCCAGGTGTGAATTCCTTCCTTGAGATGTGCTTGTCATGTCGAGTGTTGGTTTGTTCCTTGTAGATTCTAGCATTTTTATAGGATTCATTGCAAAACTCATCCATCTCATTGATTTGCAAAAGCTGTTTCTCCATTGCCACTTGAAATTCCATGGTCAACTGCTTCATTGTCCAATAAGCTTTATGCTTCAATTCCATCTAAAGATGACATGCTTTTCCATAGACCAACCCACATGAAGACATTCACAAAGGTGTTTTGAAAATGGTTAGGTGAGCCCATAACACATCATCAGCTTCTGAGCCCAATCTTGCACGAGATGCTGAACATTTTTTCAAGAATACGCTTCACCTCTTTATGTGATATTTCCGTTTGGCTGCTTGTTTGAGGGTGATAAGCAAGTGTCAGTCCAGTATTTGACTTCATATTTTGATACAAGGAGCTCAGGTTGTTTGTTGAGTGAATTCATTCATCACTAATTATGGCTCTTGGAGTTCCAATCCTTGTGAAAACTTTCTTCTAGAAAAACTTAAGCACTATCTTTCCATTATTTATTGGAGTTGCCACCGCTTCTATCCACTTGAATACATAATCTACCTATAAAAATTTGTACTTGTTATTATAAGATAAAGGATAAGGTCCCATCATTTTAATAACCCAAACAACAAAGAAATCTACCCCTAAAATATTCTTCAAAGGCATTTCATTCTATTTAGAGATGTTTAGCATCTATTACAAGCAGCTACAAAAGCATAAGCATCCTTGAACAAAGTTGGCCAACAAGTGTACAATGCCTCAAAGTTAAGCATCTATTACATGCAGATTGTAAAACTTTAGCGGCAGCGTGGTTTCCTCCAAAGTTCCCTTCACATTTAAGCCTGTGATGCCTCAAAATGTCTACCATTTCTTCTTTTGGAACACACCTCTTAATGATTTGGCCTGCATAATGCTTGTAGAGGACCGGTTCATCCCATCAAAATTGCTTGACATCCAAGAAAAACTTCAAGAAGCACCATTCGAATGATCTTACATGCAAGAAATTTCAGAAAGCTAGCATACCATAGGAGAGGGTGTTGGAAAAAATAGCGAAAAGTTGCCCATCTAGAAAGTTAGCAACTATAGGAGGCTTTTGCAACTCACTTTGTTCTTGAAATTCTAACCGGGAGAGATGATCAGCTACTAGATTCTCGATACCCTTCTTGTCTATAATCTTAAGATAATATTCCTGTAGCAAGAGAACCTAACAGATAAGTCTTAGCTTGGCTTCCTTCTTGGCAATAAAGTATTTAACTGTAGAGTGGCATAATTAAGTTGGGCATCATTGAGGGTTCAGCCAGCATAATAAATGGTATGAAAAACCTTGTTCTTACGTTGGCCCAAAAGTGCTCTTACAATGAACACTTGCACTATGTTGGGATTGTTGCTTTTATAACATATTGAAAATTCCTCAAGATGTTATGAGACTTAAAGTATTATATAACTTGTAGATAAAATTCAATTTATTCTCCTATGCGCATATTTTGACATATATATGTGTGTGTGTCTGTAACGCCCCTAAGTGGGGGTTAACAGTTTTTATTAAATAAAATAAAGATTAGAAAATAAACACAAATCGTCAAAGTAATTTGCCCGGGACTTAAATGAAAACTCTTAAATTAAAATAAAAACATAATCAAATAAATAAACCACAGTTTAATGTAGCACCTTAAATTTTAATAATATACAACTGTCATCATCATCATTTCAACCCTCATCAAATCTTAATACAGTCACAGAAAGTAACAATAGATGCTTACATTATCATGAAGATCATTCTTTGCATTCAAAGCAATCTCAACGTAATATAGCTACATAGCTTCTCCAACTATTTTTCTTGTAGCCACCTCACACTTAGTGAGTCCTGAAAAGATAAATATAACAGGGATGAGCGACAACATGCTCAGTAGGAAAAACCATTACTCACCTTAAGGTTTTATTCTTACCACATTAAACCTGCATGGTTAGTTA
>CAMOHE010058833.1:0-31905 GCA_946598075.1 Artocarpus hirsutus
AAAATCATGCATTAAACATGGAGAAAACACATATTAAAACCAAGTTTGAATTAAAGAAAACCTACCTCAAAACTCCTTTGAAAAACACAATAGTTTGGGTTAAGAATCAAGCTTGAATTGACTCCAAAATGGCTTTAAATGTGGCTGAAAATTATAGTTGTCGTGGTTGCAAAGAGTGCTTTATACTTTGTGTTTTTAGTTGAAAATTTGAAGTGAGAAAGGAGAGAATGAGAAACTAGGGAAAAGAGTGGTGATGGTTGAATAAATAGGCATCAAGATAATTAAGGAGCGGGAGAGAATTAAATGAGCATTAAAAGAAAATATTATCATGTCTCCCATGAAGACTTTTAGCAAATAATGTCAACATAATTGAGGGGACAAATGGGGCAAGTTGTAGAAGAAGATGAAGGAAGCATTAAAAAGGTGGTTGAGAAAATATATCAATGTCTCCTGGTAGTTGAAGTGAATTAATTCTATGTCTGTAAGTAGTTGGGGCTACTTAATTAAGCATTAATGCATTGGGACAAGGTTGACAGAATTGAGTGATAGGTAGATTTAAAATATTTACTACGGAGACTTAGTAAAAAAATGTTAAAGTAATATTTTATTCATATGATTTTTATAAAATCATACCTGTTAAAGTAACGGGTGTTTCAACTCTCCTCTCCTAAAAAAAATTTCGTCCCCGAAATTTCATACACTGATTACAATATTAAAACAAATGTGGATACTTCTCTCTTATCTCAGATTCAAGTTCCCATGTGGCTTCCTCCACATTATGATGTTGCCACATCACTTTCACCAAAGGAATTTCACGATGACGTAATATTTTTATTTCATGATCCAATATCTGAACTAGAACTTCTTTATAGGTCGTATCTCCTTGAATTGGTATATCTATCCACTTGATCACATGTGAAGGGTCGGATTCATACTTCCTCAACATCGATACATGGAACACATTATGTACATAAGACAATTGTGGTGGTAGGTCTAAACGATATGCTAGCATTCCAATGCGTTCTACAATCTCAAACGGTCCTGTATACCTTGGTGCTAAATTTCCTTTAACACCAAATCGAGAGACACCCTGTTTTGGTTTCACCTTCAAGAACACAAAGTCTCCAACCAGGAACTCTAAAGGTCGTCTCCTCGTATCTGCATAACTCTTCTATCGACTTTGAGCTGTCTGAAGATGGTCGCGAATAATCCAGATCTTGTCTGTTGTTTCTCTGATAAACTGGGGCCCAAGTTTGAGACATTCTTCCTTTTTAGCCCAACATAATGGAGATCTACAAGGCCTACCATACAAAGCCTCATATGGAGCCATTCCAATGCTCGCCTAGTAACTGTTGTTGTAAGCGAATTCAACATATGGTAGTTGTGTAACCCAATTGGTTCCAAAGTCTAGTGCACAAGCTCAAAGCATATGCTCAAGAATTTGAATGACACATTCAGATTGTCCATCTGTTTGAGGATGAAAAGCCATACTGAAATTCAGTTGTGTTCCCAAAGCTTTCTACAATCCTCTCCAGAACTTTGATGTGAAACGTGTATCCCTATCAGAGACTATTGACATTGGTACACCATGCAATGTCACTATCTTCTCCATATACAATTGGCATAATTTTGAGACATTGCAACTAGTTTTGATTGGGATGAAGTGGGCTGTCTTAGTTAAACGATCCACAATTACCTAAACAGCATCATGCCCCACTTGAGTCTTAGGAAATTCGGTAACAAAGTCCGTTGTTATATGATCCCACTTCCATTCTGGAATAGGTAAGCTCTTCAACTTGCCTCCAGGCTTTTGATGTTCTGCTTTAACCTGCTGACATGTCATGCACTTAGAGACAAAGGTTGCTACATCTCGTTTCATTCCTCACCACTGGTATTGTCGTTTTAGATCCATATACATTTTAGTGCTTCCTGGATGAATAGCGAACTTTGAATGATGTGCTTCATCTAACACTGCATGTCTAAGATGAGGATCCTCGGGAACAACCAATCTTCCTTTGTAAAGTAGGAACCCTTCTTGCTCAATTTGCCATCCATCAAGTTGTTCACCATTTTGTATTTGTTCCCAGATCATACATAATCCTTCATCGTACCATTGTCCTTGTTTGACTTGCTGGATTAGCGTAGGAGTTGCTATCATATTGAATAGAAAAGCTCTTTCATCATCTTCATAATATTGCAAGTTGAAGTCGGTGATGGTGATGACTCGTCTCCAATCTTCCAATGCTAGACTGACTATAATTTCGTTGTTCTTACGACATAAAGCATCTGCCACAACATTTGCTTTTCCAAGATGGTATTGGATACTAAATTCGTAATCCACCATATATTCAGTTCATCTTCGTTTCCTTAGGTTGAGGTCTTTTTGAGTAAACAAATATTTCAGACTTTGATGATCCGTATAAAGCTCAAACTTTGCGCCATATAGATAACATCTCCAAATCTTGAGTGCAAAAACGACAGCAGCTAACTCAAGATCATGTGTGGGGTAGTTCTTCTCATGGGGTTTCAACTGGCAAGAGGTGTAGGCAACTACTCGTCCATGCTGCATTAGCACGCAACCCAAACCGTTTCCCGAGGCATCAGTGTATATTGTGTAAGGCTCCTCGTTGTTAGGTATGATCAATACAGGTGCACTAGTGAGTCTTCGCTTTAGTTCCTTGAATGCCTCTTCACATTTATCATCCCACACGAACTTGACATTCTTCCTTGTGAGTCTTGTCAATGGAGAAGCAATCTTTGAAAAATTCTCTACGAAACGTCGATAGTATCTAGCTAATCTAAGGAAACTTCAAATCTCTGACACGTTCTTTGGTCGTTCCCAATTTAACACCGCTTCGATCTTGGATGGGTCCACGGAGATGCCTTCTTTAGAGACAACGTGTCCAAGGAACTTGACCTTTGTCATCCAAAAGTCACATTTCTCTCTCTTTGCATAGAGACCGTGTTCTCTCAACGTCTGTAGAGCAATCCTCAAATGCTCAGCATGTTCTTCTTCAGTTTTGGAATAGATCAAGATATCATCTATGAAGACAATGATAAATTGATCTAAGTACGGTCAGAAGACACGGTTCGTCAAGTCCATGAAAGCCGCTAGTGCATTCGTTAACCCGAAAGACATGACAAGAAACTCAAAGTGACCATAGCGAGTTCAAAAAGTCATCTTTGGAATGTCCTCCTCCCTTATCTTTAGTTGGTGATAGCCAGATCGTAAGTCAATCTTTGAGAAGTAGCGAGATCCTCCTAGCTGACAACAACTCATCAATTCGAGGCAAATGGTACTTGTTCTTTATAGTCAGTCGATTAAGCTAGCGATAATCGACACAGAGCCTCAACGATCCGTCATGTTTCTTCACAAAAAGCACTGGAGCTCCCCAAGGTGATGTACTTGGTCGAATAAATCCGTTTTCCAATAATTCATCCAATTGCTTCCTTAATTCCACCTTCTCAGCAGGTGCCATTCGATATGAAGCAATAGAAACAGGTGCTGCTCTTGGGATTAAGTTGATGACAAACTCGATTTCTCTATCAGGAGGAAGTCCGGGCAATTCATCTGGAAAAACATCTAGAAATTCATCCACCATAGGAATGCGAGAGGATGAGTCGCTCCTCTTTAGTTCTCCCTTCGAAGCAAAGATTGTTCCAAGGTTGGTGAAATTCCTTTGTCCTCTAATACAAGCCTTAAGCATCGAAGCTGGTGTCACTGTTCCTGTCTTTGCTTGAAATTCAATAACTTGTCCATTCTTGATGAACAAAGAGACACGTTTCCTATGACAATCTACTATTGCCTGATATTTGGTTAGCCAATCTATTCCTAGGATTATATCAAACTCTGTCATAGTTATTACGTATAGATCAGCTGACAGTTTATGTTCTCCTATAACCAAACATACTGATTTACAAATTATGGATACTTCAGCTATCCCATCCATTGGTGTTCTAAGGGTTAGTGGCGAATTACATGTTTCTGTTTCTAGTTGTAGTACAGAAGCAAATAACATTGATATAAATGAATGAGTGGCACCAATATCAAACAATACATGAGCCCAAGAATGAGACACGTGAATCATACCGTCTACAACAGAGTGATAAGCCTGCTTTGCTTGTCCAGCTGCAGCCGTAATTGCATAAGCTTGTGCTGGTGCTTTCGCCTTATCACTCTTTCCTCGGTTTCCTTGGCTACTACTAGTTTTATTATTATTTCTTCTAGGAAAATGTGGCCCTTGATTCACTGAACCTTGTGGAGTCAGTTGAAAATTCTGATTGGTGTAGAAATTTGAGCCCTGTGGCCACTGTTGGTAGTACTGTTGGTAGTTGTACTGGGGTTGGAACCCTCGAGATTAAGTCATTGAGACTTGGGAAGCTGGAATGTTTTGCTGAGGTGCTCCCCGGTTTTGACTCCCTCCCCAAACAGTGGAGCCAAAATGACTTCCTTGAGGCCTTGGTGCAAGGAATGATTGTGCAGGGCGGTTGGGACAGTTCCTCCTCAGATGTCCCACTTATCCACAGTTATGACAAGTATATGGCTGAAAACAACCACTACCAGAAGATCCACCACCAATAGTCACTCCACTCTGTTGAGTGACCTATCCTTCTGACTTCTCTTTCTTGCCTATCTTCCTTTGTCGCCCACCAGAACCCTTATACTCTCCATAGGAGTTATTTAGCTCTGTCTTTGCCCGTTGTGCCGCGGCTACAAGCTCAAGAAAGTCTGTAAATGGGACATCAGCTATCATTTGCCTGATTTTTGGTCTCAGGTTATTTCTAAATTTCTCACACCTCACCATTGGATCTGATACAGCTCTGGGATTGTAGTGAGATAATTCTATGAAGCGAGCATGGTATTCAGCAACCATAGTATCTCCCTGCATCAGATTTTTGAATTCCCGCATCATGGCTTGCCTATGGCTCTGAGGAATATAAGTATTACGAAATATGGTTTCGAACTGCTCCCATGTGAGGTTCGGCACGTCATAGTCATCCTTCTGAAGATCCCACCATTCTTTAGCTTTTCCCTCAAATATATATGTTGAAAAGCCAACCCAGTACTCTTGTGGAATTCTCAATGTATCCAACTTTTTTTTAACTGCCTTTAGCCATTGCTCTGCTATGACAGGTTGGGGTTCCCCACTAAATGCAGGGGGTTTCTGCTTCATGAACTCCTTCAGTAGAGTCAAATGTCGTTGCTCAGGATCACGAGCCTCCACAGGTCTTTGCACATTTTGCAAAGCTTGTAGAATTTGTCCTAGATTATTTAATTCCGGTGCAGCTTGCGGGGTCTATGTTGCCCATCGTAGTTGCTCATCTTCCTGAGCTTGATCCATCGGTTCAGGTTGTTCAACTTCCTGAACATGTTCGATCGGTGGTGAATGCTCAGTTGATTGGACTTGACGTCTTGTTTGCATAGTTTCTATTGGCTGCGTAGATTTAACCCGGATTAGTACCCAATGATGATGACATTAACACTTAACTTTAAAATCATTCCAAAAGATTAATTTTTAAGGTAGTGCTACACCCCCTAGGTTAACCGAACCTAGGCTCTGATATCAAAAATTCTATAACGCTCCTATGTGGGGGTTAGCAGTATTGAATAAATAAAAATAAACTTAGATTCCATATTATTTAAATCCATTAAACAATGACTATGGGTCTTTAAACAAAAATAAAATTTAAAATACAAACCACAGTTTTTAGTGTAGCACCAAATATTTAAAATATAATCATCATCACCATAGTATAATTCCCAAATAACTTAACACAGCCATCACAAAGTAAATACGAGTCTTACATAATCTAGACGAGTTACAAATTAACAAAGATCTTCCAACACAAAATCAACAGTGTTGTTGCTTATTCCTCGTCAGATAAGTTACACTGAGTTCCACCTGAGAGATGTAAATATGATAGGGATGAGCATCAACATGCCCAGTAGGGAAATTCATTACTCACCTTAAGGTTTATTCATTACCACATTAAAACTGCATGGTTAGTGAATTTACATCATATACCAGATTATGAGGTTTATTATGATCATCTCTTGTGGATACCATAGTTAACCATTACCAGGTTTCACACTTATACATACATATAAATATTACAATTCACCATTATTCCTAGTATCCACATTACACAAAGTATCACTCAATTTATTGAAACCCAAATGGGCATGCTTGGCCACCCTCCAAACATTTCGAGGCTATTTCGGTGAGGGACATCAAGCCCCAAGTCCTCACCAAGTCGATTCCTGTACAGTGAGATCTGAGACTTTCGACCCAAGGAAGCATCATCACCTTCCCCCTATTTTACCTTTTAGGGTATTCGTGCCCAAGGACATAACCGCCGCCCTCTTCACGTTTCACCATTTCCTCAACATTTAATCATCATTTAAGGAGTCAATCTTCCTAACCATGCTTTTCAACTTATAACAACATATGTTAATTCATTATGTTCCTAGCTAATCAATACAAGGCGAGTTCATGTCATAGTTCCATATGTGATTCTCATATAATAGCAGTTCAACATAGATATATATATCTTGTGGTAAAACAATCAATTTAAATTCCATAAAAACCTCGCAAAAGATGAGTAATAGAATCCCTACCTTTCAAGCTTCTCAACAATCCTTTAATCTCCGAATTCAATTAATGTAAGCTCCACACACCCTCGATCCTAAGGTGTGCATAAGGACAATTAAAACTAAAGCACAACATGTAACCACATCCATAAATGAATCTATATATTTTTGTCTCTAATAAGATTTATAAATCACTTAGGATGGTTTACTCAAGGTAGACGGGTGGTATACTGCCACTAGTAGGTTTACTAGTTTCCAATCCGAGAATTGAAAAATTCATAGAAAATAAAATATAACTCCGATTTAGGCTCATGATAGCTCGTTGGAAAGATTAGAATGTCTACTTTTAAAATATGTAAAGCAATTTACAAGATTCATTTTCATTTAATCCCAGAATTTCAAGAAAGAGCTATTGCCCATAGAGATAATACAAGGTTTATGGAATGTTAAGTTTTTCTTAAACTCAAAGCATATTATTCTTGTTCAAAATCTGAAAACCATTTCAAAATAGGCAGCATGCATTATATAATCATAATAAACATATTCTCATGAGTTTTATACCAAAATCATCATCAAATCATATCTTTAGCCTTTCTTGCAATTAATGATGAAAACATGCTTAAGTTTGTTCTTCAAGCTCAAAACTTTAAAGCATTAACCATAGAGCTATGGAAACTAGTTCTAAACATTCCTAACATGTTTCTAACATTGTTGTCAAACCAAAATAAAGGTTGGTTGTGGGTTTTAACTCAAGACTCAAGTTTTTGTGCATACATGCTCAAATATGCTTGTTAACATAACTAAAAATTTGCATGAACTTGGAATATGAAAATCATGCATTAAACATGGAGAAAACACACATTAAAACCAAGTTTGAATTAAAGAAAACCTACTTCAAAACTCTTTTGATAAACGCCAAAGTTTGGGTTAAGAATCAAGCTTGAATTGACTCCAAAACGGCTTTAAACATGGCTGAAAATTATAGTTGTTGTGGTTGCAAAGAGAGCTTTATGCATTGTGTTTTTAGTTGAAAATTTGAAGTGAGAAAGGAGAGAATGAGAAACTAGAGAAAAGAGTGGTGATGGTTGAATAAATAGGCATCAAGATAATTGAGGAGCGGGAGAGAATTAAATGAGCATTAAAAGAAAATATTATCATGTCTTCCATGGAGACTTTTAGCAAATAATGTCAACATAATTGAGGGGACAAATGGGACAAGTTGTAGAACAAGATGAAGGAAGCATTAAAAAGATGGTTGAGAAAATATATCAATGTCTCCTGGTAGTTGAAGTGAATTAATTCTATGTCTATAAGTAGTTGAGGCTACTTAATTAAGCATTAATGCAGCGGGACAATGTTGGTAGAATTGAGTGATAGGTAGATTTAAAATATTTACTGCGGAGACTTAGTAAAAAAATACTAAAGTAATATTTTATTCATATGATTTTTACAAAATCATACCCGTTAAAATAATGGGTGTTTCAACATTAAATCTACTATCCCTATATGATGTGATGGATGAAGGAACTCCATGCAATCTCACTATGTTCTGCAGATACAATTCCCCAAGAATCCTCCTCAAACACGTTGATCTAAACAGAATGAAATGAGCTGACTTTATTAACTTTTCGATTACAACCCAAATCGTATCGTGCTGCTGCTCCGTCCTCAGCAATCCGGTAAGAAAATCCATCGTCACGTGTTTCCATTTTCACCCTGGAATAGGAAGTGGCTGAAGTTGACCTGCTGGCTTCTGATGCTCGGCTTTCACCTGAAGACAAATTGCGCATTTGGCCACGTATTCTCGAACGTCCTTCTTCATGCTCTCCACCAATATTGCCTCTTTAGATCACGATTCATTTTTGTACTCCCTGGATGAATGGCGAACTGAGACCTATGAGCTTCATCTATTACGGCTTTCTTCACTTCTGTGATAGCTGGAACCGTTAAACGCTCCCTGAAGCACAATGATCCATCTGCATGTATCCTCCATTCTTTGAACTGTTCTCCATTCTGAATCCGTGTCCAGATTCCCTAAAGATGCTGGGCTTGCCACTGATTTTGCTTCACCATCTGAACAAGAGCTGGGGTCGTCTCCATATGATACACCAAAATACGATCGTAGTCCTCGTAACACTGTAGACCGAACTCACTTATTGTCGCATCCCTTTTTCAATCTTCGAGAGCCAAACATGCCAATATCCCTGAAGACTTCCGACTGAGTGCATCTGTGACAACATTAGCTTTCCCGGGATGATACTGCAACGCAAAATCATAATCTTCCATATATTCTATCCATCTCCGCTGCCTCAAGTTCAAATCCCTTTGAGTGAATAGATACTTCAAGCTCTTATGGTCAGAGAAAACCTAAAATGTTGCCCCAAACAAATAACATCTCTAGATCTTCAATGCATGAATCACCGCTGCGAGCTCTAGATCATGTGTAGGATAATTCCGTTCGTGAGGTCGTAACTGTCTCGATCCATACACTACCACACGTCCCTGTTGCATCAACACGCATCCAAGTCCACATCCTGAAGCATCCGTATAAACCTCATACGGCTCGTCACTACTGGGAATGATCAACACTGGAGCTGAAGTCATCCGATTCTTCAATTCTTGAAAGGCAAACTCGCATTCTTTATTCCACTCAAACCTGACATTTTTTCTAATCAATCTTGTTAACGGCACTACTATCTTTGAGAAGTCCTTCATTAATTTCCTATAATATCCTGCAAGTCCCAAGAAGCTGCGGATCTCTGCCACATTCCTCGGTCGTTCCCAATCCACAATGGCTTCGATTTTTGACGGATCCACTGAGATACCTTGTTCAGAAATGACATGACCTAGAAATTTGACTTCCGTCAACCAAAACTCGCACTTTTCTTTCTTGGCGTATAACTGATGTTCTCGCAGAGTCTGAAGCACGATCCTGAGATGCTGCTCATGCTCCTCCCAAGTCTTAGAATAAACCAGAATGTCATCGATGAACACAATCACAAACTGATCTAAGTAAGGCCTGAATATCCTGTTCATCAAGTCCATGAAAGCTACCGGAGCATTCGTCAATCCAAATGACATCACTAGAAATTCAAAATGTACATACCTGGTCTCGAAAGCTGTCTTAGGAATGTCCTTTTCCTTAATCTTGAGTTGATGGTATCCTGACCTCAAGTCTATCTTTGAGAAGTACCGCGAACCTGCCAACTAATCAAACAACTCATCGATCCTAGGCAATGGATACTTATTCTTCACTGTGACTCAATTCAATTGCTGATAATCTATGCATAACCTGAGAGTTCCATCATGCTTCTTTGCGAACAAAATCGGTGCTCCCCACGATGATGTGCTATTTCGGATGTATCCCTTATCAGCAAGTTCTTGAAGTTGCTTCCTGAGTTCTTTCATTTTTGCCGGCGCCATCCGGTAAGGTGCTATAGAAATAGGTGCTGTCCCTGGAAACAATTCAATACTAAACTCAATCTCTCGATGCGGTAGTAATCCTGGTAGCTCGTCGGGGAAAACAACTTTAAATTCATCTACCATTGGAATTACTGCACGTCTTCTCAAAACACTGGGCTCTCCTTCCAAATCCTTGAAGATAGCATAACAAACTGCATTCTTTTGCCCTACGAGACACACTCTTACAAGACGCTCACTCATTAACCGATCACCACCACTCTGGTAGGTGATTACCATCCCCCTATCAGACACTAGGGTCACTTTCCTAAGTTGGCAGTCCACTACTGCACTGTATCTGGATAACCAATCCATCCCTAAAATTACATCATAGGTTCTTATGGGGATTACAATCAAATCACTTTTTAAAATCTCATCCCCGATCTTTATTTTACCAGCTTTACAAATACTATTCACACACACCCGCCCCAAGGGTGAAGCTATAACTAAGGGTTCATTAAATTCTTCTATCTCTAATCCCAAGGCATGTATAAAAGAACTCAAAATGAGAGAATGAGTGGCACCAGTATCAAACAACACGTGTGCTAAGGATTAAGAAACCATGATCGTACCATTAACAACTGCGTTATTGGTCTGGGCATCTGAATTCCCTGATGTCATCACGTGAACTTGCACTGGAGTTTTTCCTTTACCTATACCCACATTACTAGTTCCTAGATTAACTGGCTGATACTGCTGTGATGATGGTGATTGGACACTAGCTGTACTCAACGCTTGATACTGGGGGACGTTATGCTGAAAGTCCTGCAGTTGGTGTCCTTGTGCTGGATGTGACAGTTGCTGAGTAGAGAATTGATGAAATGGAAGCTGAGGATACTGTTGTGGCTAAGGTGGAGTCTGAAGTTGAGGCTAACGACTAGCTCCTTCTCTGGTCTGAAATCCTAGGCTAGCACTCCTGATCGGGCAATTCCTCTTGATGTGTCCTGGCTGCTGGCAATAATGACAATGGAAGCTGTAGGGGTTGCTACGCCCGCTATTGGATGAACTGCTGCTGCCACTGTTCACGCCACCCTATTTGCTCTTTCCCAGAGTCGGTCGACTGCTGACACTCCTCCTGCTGCTCCTCTATGGTCCTCCTGATGCCTTAGCTCAATTCTCACAATACTGTGCGTAGTCACTCTCCACTGATATTGCTGATGACACAAGCTCTCCAAAATTCCTAAGTCGTAGAGCAACTATCTGTCGTCGAATAGGGGCTTTGAGTTCGTCTTGGAATTTGATACACTTCTCACGCTCCGATGCCACTGCTGAGGGACCAAACCTGGTCAATTAATTAAACTTCGCTTCGTATTCCCAAACTGACATATCGCCCTGCTGCAACCTATAGAACTCTGCCACCTTTTGATCCCTGTATCCCTGCAAAAACTACCTATCATAGAACAGCTTCTCGAACCTGTCCCAATCAATATTACCATTATTCTCCAGATGCTTTGCTTGCTTCCACCAGGTATTAGCACCACCTTCAAACTTATATGCTGCGAATTCCACGCGATACTCCGTTGGCATACCAAGCGTATCCAAGTGTTTCACGATCGAGTCTAACCAATATTCTGCTACCTACGGGTCCCCAGTTCTGTCAAAGGTCGGTACTAATGCACGTCGAAATTCCTTAATGTACGTATGCCGACGACTAGCCTCAGAATCATCAGGTCTTGCCCTTGCTACCATCTGTCGGAATGCTGTAAACATAGCCCTCATCATGCCCTCATCGTTTCCAAACTCGGCATCCGCTGTTGAACGACGTCTAGGTGCCATTCTCTCACTTCTAAAAATAAAATTTGGACTGTCAGTGGTATTTCATTGTCGTACCTATGTGTGCACAATTCCCAAGGTTCATAACCTTGAGCTCTGATACCATTCTGTCATGCCCCGAAGTACGAGAAGTGATGTGGTAGATCAATTAGGTTAATTAAATAAGGATTTAGTTAAAAACTGGGTTTTAGAATTTGATTTATAAATAAAAATGAGATAATTTTAAAATCGTTCGAATAGAATAAATTAAGGAAAGAAAATAAACCATCATAATGATTAAGCAAATAAATAAAAAAAGAACATTAAAAATATTTAAATATGAGGTGGAACGAGTATGGGTCCCATTGGCCCACATATTATGCACACACATGTAGTACTGACAATATTACAATACAACCATAGTCCATAATGAAAGAATACATTAACATCTTACATGCCTCGATTTATTGTACTATAACCTACCCAAATCTTCTACTGGTCGTAAGTCCGGTCAATAGACTATTCTCCAATCCTAAGCTGATATCCACCTATGGGTAAGATTTTAAAACAATAAAAACGTGAGCGAAAGGCTCAGTAGGACTATATCTTAAAATAAACAGATAAATAGTCTAATAGAACTTTCTTAATAAATAAATAATTAAATAAATCAAATATGTATTTACATTTAATAAAATTCCATTGAAAATAGTTTGTCAAGAGTACCTTTTTAATTCTCTCGGGCAAATCAAATATTCACCACCGAAGTGGCCCAGCTGGGTTTCAGGACCTGCCCCCTAGGTCGTTCACTACACGACCCGATCTCTGTTATGGCATCATGCCCATATATCTTTCTTTAATTATTAAAATCTCTGTTTACCGAATATATTCATTTACATTCTTTATGAAGTTCATTATGAACATTTCTCAATCATTCATTGAAAACATTTGATAAAAATCCATTTTTGGCTTAAATCATTTTGAAATAGGGCTACCAAAGAAAAGGGTAGAAGTCCTACCTCGATATCTGTGTCGGTGTCTCCCACCGTAATCCCAGTCCGCTATACGTTAGCGTCGCGGATCTACGCACAACATTAGATACAAACTAGGTCTATTAGTATCTAATCTGAGATATCCTATGATATTAAATCATCTCACGGTGTCCTAGTGTGCTATTTAGGTTTATAAAGTCATTTTATAAAGTTGGAATGTCAATTGGGGTTCAAAACAGTAAAAACGGGTGAAAAATCATAAAATTGAGTTATGTTCGGTCGGCCGAACTGCACAGTTTGGCCTGCCGAAAGACCAAGTCCAGTCGGCCAAACGTTTCCAGGTTTGGCCTGCCGGTAGGATGAATCCGGCCTGTCAAACACATAAATCTGACCTGCCGAAGATCAAGTTTGGCCTGTCGATCTGGGAAATTCTAGAAATTTTCACGCACTGGTTCTCGGCCTCCCGAACCCAAATCTTTAATCCAACCTGTATTTCTCAGTTCTCAGGCATGGGAAATCATCATAAACAACAGAAAATCATAGTAGAACACTTTTTAATGGATTAAAACAAGTTTTAAACAAGATTTTCACAAAAATCCAAAAATAGAGAAAATAGAGGAAAATAAAAAATCTTGATTTCAATATGTTTTTGATTAAACAAAGTTTCAATTCTAGTTATTTTAAGTTACTCTAACCTAGATTGAAGCTTTTCTAAGCTCAAAATTGCTTAGATTTCAAAATGCAAGAAAATTTGAAAAATAGAAAAACTTTTGAAATTTAGAAACAACATCAAATCGAAACTTTAAAACGATGTTTTTGTTGTTGAATCTCATTCCCGAGCCTTCAATCTACTAACTCGAAGCTTGAAATAAAATTTTGTTTCAAAATTTTGTGAGGGAATGGGAGAGAGAGAGAGAAAACCGTGAGAGATAGAGGATGAGAGAGAGAGTGACGTGAGAGTGCGAGTGAGGAGAGAGAAAAGAGTGAAATAAATAGAGGAAGAGAGAGAAAAGGGGTTGCATAAGACTGTGTGCAACTACACACTCTTTTCAAATCAAATTGTTTCATTGAAATTTAAATTAACAATTAAAAACAATTTAGAATAATTAAAAATTATTAAAAGAGTAAAATAACACAAGGTTACTAAATTTTCACAAAATAATCAAATTAAATTTAAAATGCTCATTATGGCATACTAATCCACCATTTAGCATTCTAATATCATTTTATTAACTTCGGGGTGTTACAGTTTGGTCACTTGAATGTATTATAAAATTAGGCCATTTAGTTTAAAAGGGAATCTAAATTGACCTTTTATATTAAGCATTTGTTTGAAAGCCTAGTTCTAATCAACGGTTTTAGTTTAAACTAAAACCTCTATTTAGCCCAACATCAGTAAGAATTATAAATTGTGGTTCAAAATCTTTTTTTTTTTGTTCTAACCAATATTAGTTTTAACCAATTCGTTCTGACCGCTCTCCCAAATAGATGCTAAAGCATTTGTGTGCTTAATAATTATTTGGAGTTAATTTGGCAAAAACTACATAATATGTATTTCTAGTTTTTTTTTGTTTTAAATTATTTTGACTTAGAAAAATATTTATGTAATTTTTATAAATATTTTATATGAATTATTAATTTTGGTTTAATTATTTATCTGTAGATTTAAAGTTTAAAGTAAAAACGATGTAAAAAAATACTAATGTAGGAGCCTAAAATAATTGATAAAAAAGCCCATGTTCTTGCCACATGTCATCCTATGAACCACTCCTAGTCCTAATTACATATATTTTTTATTGCTTATTTGTGTTCATAAAGTAAAGCAGTATTCAAGTTTGCTGCCATCCATGATAACTACTTTACTCCCTCACCCAACAGCCAATTGCATTAAAGTCAAATTGTGAAGTAAGCGCTCCATCTGTGGGTAAAAAGAATGCGCTCCATCAGAGAATTTGCCTTTTTTTTTTTGGTTCGTTCAATAAGATGTTTGGCATGCTACAAGGATAGGAGAGATCTTCAACTTTCACTTTCCTTTTGAAACACGGAAAGCTCTTTATTATCATGAAACATGAATCATCTCACATGCCATGATGCTTAATTGATGTGTCAATAATAAATTTATCATTAATGTCTAAAAAATATACTTTAATATAATGCTATTTTTAATGTAAAATTTGTTATATATTAAATTTTATGGTAAATTTTGCAACCAAATTTAGCTTATTATAAATTTGGCATATGATTAGTATTAGTTGATGAATTGACTTTTTTCTTTAATAATTATAACATTCTTAATTTTTAATTATTTAAACATTAAAGTTTATACATATTTTAAGGTTTAATAATTATGATAAAAATAAATATGACAATTTAAATAGTATTATATATTAGAGCATAAAATAAAATAGGACAACAAATATTTTATTTCAATATCTTTTGCTAGTAAATATAACATTGACTAGGGTATCTGCATTGGCTAATGGTCTTACTTATAGTACTTATAACTATGAAGATACAACTATCACATATCTATTAAAACTAAATTTGCAATAAAGAGGAAGAAGATTTAACATGAAGAAAATTAAGAATAAGATAGTTCAAAATATGACTAAAAGGTGTTTTAATGGCAGTTTTGAATTAGTGATATAATTTGTAAAAAATGTCACGATGTTAATGTGACCAAAGCCTTGTGGCACATTTAAACATATGTGATTGTATAAAAAATAAGTTTTAAAAGAGGACAATTATAAAATTTCCCCATTTTAAAAATGTAGTTAAAATAAATGTTAGTAAAAAAATTTAAAAATAAATATTATATTTTAAATATCATCAAATTACGCTATTATACTTTGAATTATACCAATAACCTTTTCATGATGACCTCATTATGAGATCGATTTTGCTATTAAGCCACATATTATTTAAAATAAAAATTTGATCATACATAAAGCAACATGACTAATATGTAAATATCAATATTATGTTAATTTTAGCAAAAGCAACAATGAGTATTACAATAGTTTCCCCCCAAAAAGGATAAACGAACAATTACATTCTCCAAAAAGGGAAAAAGAAAAAAACAATAACAATTAAATTAGAGATGAATCAATTAATTTGTTTGAACATAAGAATAACAAAACTTATATCCTTTTGTACGACATATCAACCAATCTCACACCCCAAAATCGGTAGAGGAGACCTGGCAGATTAATTAAGATAATTAATTAAAAAATCGTTATTAAGTTTCAAATTATTAAATATATTTTAAAACAATATTTTTTGAAAAAGGGTAAATTTATGAAAAACACAATTTTGAGAGAGATACATGAAAACACACAGAACATATCATTAACAAAGTTCAAGAATCGTTGTAGCATGATTTGAGACCTGCAAGCATCACAGTCTTGGTATACATAATTAAAATGTATAAAATAGCAGAACTAGACATTAAACCATAGTCCACTAGAAATTAAAGAAAGTGGATGAAAAGAAAATAAATTATTACATGTCTTGGAAACAGAAATACAACTAAATTGCAAATAAAAATAACAACATCGTTTGCGGATTCCGCAAGCTCCACCGGTCCGTAGCTACTCTGCAGAGTACTCAAACCCTCCCAGGGGGAAAATATTTTAAAATAGAAAACTACAAGCGAAAAGCTTAGTAAGGTTATCTTTTAAACATACAATAACATTTAATAGAACATATTGAATCTAAATAGAATAAAGTTCAGAAGCCAGCTCACTAGTTTAATAGCTATAACATATGATTTTACTTAAGTCGTAATTACATTTAATGCTTGCATTAGCACTTTGTAACACCATCTTAGTGGTTCGACTGGGGATTTGGGTCCTACTTCCTTGATTGCCCTCTACACGACTTGAACTCTAAGACTCTAACTATACACTCGGTGAACAAGAACTAAGGTTTTAACAGGAGCTCGGTAGACAAGTACTGGCATCTAGAGTTCAAAACTCATTTATTAAATACAATATAACATTAATGAAAACTTTGTATGTGCAAGTATAGAGATTCATATTATTTTTGAAAACCTTTTGAAAATCAATTATCTATTTAAACATATTTATTACAAATACGATTGTTAAAAATTAACTTAAGATAATACATGAGGCCAAAACACTTTAAAATACGACTCTTAATGAAAGGAATAGTGATGTAATGTCCAAGAAGATTCATTAGTTTAAATATAGAATTAATTCAAATTTAAATAATGAATTTTCTTCGATAAATAGTATTTTGTATAATTATGATAAAATGTAAAATATTTATTAAAAATATAAATGTGCATTATGTATGTGATTTTATGCAATTTGGAGTCTTTTAAATATGCAAATTTTATGGATTTAAAGACTCAAAAATTGATAAAATACTATAGTCATGTTTGATTAGTTGGTATTTTTGTTTTAGTGGCCTCTAAACACATTTTAATGAAATAGTTATGAATGAATTTTTTGGAGTTTTAGACTTTTGTATATTTTAATTTTAATAAAAAACATAACAAATCAAAAATTTTTAAAACTAATAGAAATTTTAAAACACAAAAATATTTTGAATTAGTTGTGAATAAATGTTACTAATGTTTAGTAATCTGTATTTTAGTTAGCCTATCACTATTTAGCATAGTGTTACATGGGTCTGTATAGTTTTTCCCTGTGTCTAAATAGTGACCTAGCCTTTGTCTATATATCTCATCACTATGTATCTAGGTTCAAAACTCTTTGCACTTTCTCTCTCTAGATTTCCTACTCTCTCTAAATTCTCAAATTCTCTCTATCTTCTCTCTAGAATTCCTAGAAGTTTTCTAGAAATCCTTCAATCTCTTCTCTTTTACTCCCATAAAATCTTCTTCTCTAATGCTTTCAAATCCACTCAAAGCTTTTAGATCTTTCAAAAATTTCCCAATTTCTCAATTCACTCTTAAGAATCCCATCTTTCTCTTTCTTTCATCATGGATCTTGAGTACGAACACCTTAAAAAATATTTTCCTTCTCTTTCTCAAAAAGAAATAAGAAAGAAGTACAAAACTAGAATCATTTGTCTTTAGGTACTTTCTCATTCTAAACTTCAAATTGATATAAAAGATTGAAGGTCTTGCTCATCTTTGTGATGTAAATAATATAGGTCTGCCTGAGATAGGTATGAGTTTGTGTGCTAGGAAAAAAAGAGCCTGAACGATAGCTTCAAAGTGTCTTAAGTGTTCCCGTCAAACTTGTGAGCGTAATTGTAAATCAAAAGGTCTTGTGTCTACCAATAGAGAAGATAAAATTCTTTTATGCAACGATGGCCTTTCAAAAGAAAATTTAGATCATCTTCATAATTCTCTTCTAGACCATCCTAGTGGGTACATTCAAGGAACAATCTCTAGGCTTTGGCCCCAATTTCATGTTGAGAAAGAACGTCTCGAGAATTTGATGTTAAAAGACCTAACTATTCAGTTTGCAAAGATGTTAAAAGGGAAGTAGACTTTAGATCCTTCTAGTTTGAAACAAGCTCTATAAAGTTTTTCTTTGTTTTTATGTCTTTTTCTTTTTCTTTTTTTAAAAAGATTGTTGAAAATTTATTTGAGAAATGTTCTTGGTGTTAATGAAAAAATCATCAAAATGGGTGAGTGACGGAATTTCTAGAGATGCATTTTGATGAACATAAGTTTTCTTCAATTCATTCTCGAATAAAATTCATCAACAAAAATTTTTTGTTTTATTTTCTTAATAGTTAATGTTCAATAATTATAATTGTACTATTTATCTTTTTAATAATAATATTTTGACTTTTTATTAGATATATTATTTTCTTCAGTGGGTATTTTGTGTGCCGTGTAAGATAAGTTTTGTCTCTATTTTTAAAATTTGGTCCTATTTTATCAAAAGTTGTATGGTAGTGTCTTATTTGTCAAAAAATAGCTTTCTCGGGTAAACTTTTAAAAGTTCTATAGTTGTGTCATATCTATCCAGCTATTCACACTTGTCCTCACAGTTGTCTTTACCAAATTTTACCCAACTATGTCATATCTATCCATCTGTTCATACCTGTCCTCACAATTGTCTTTGTCTAATGTTACCTATTATATTACATAGATAAGTATAAGAACCTTTTTCATTTTAGAGTTTTACTCAAAGCGATGTACAAATAAAGTTAGTCTAAAAAATAAAACCTAAAAATGAGTTTTAGTTTAAGTAACCATTATGGAAGCTTCATCCAAATCAACTCAAAGCTTCATAAATGTTTGTGTGTTTTGTGGTTCTAGTTCAGAAAATGGTACTGATTACATAGAAGCTACATTTCATTTAAGTTATGTCTTGGCTAAGAAAAGGGTGAATCTTGTATATAGAGGGGGAGTTTAGGTTTAATGGGTACTCTCGCCGTAGGAAGTCGTTCTGGATGTACTGGATGCTTAGGTATTATTGTTGTAAAACAAGTATACAACGGAATTTTAAAAATTTTGAATCAAAATATTTTTCAAAACACAAGTTTGATATGCTATATATATAAATTAATCATAGATCTTACTAACCTTTACATGCTGAAGAGCACTAGCAATCAATGAAGAGATAGACATTCCAAAAGAGCCTCAACCAACTTGTCTTTTTTGCTATTCTCTATCCACGATTATAGTGTGAGTGGGCACACTTTGTACAACTCTTCCACTGGTGACTCTCCTTCAAACCAATTAAGAAGACCTAGAGCTAAGGTTCTTGATTTTGAATAATAGCCCCTAGGGAGTTCTAGAGTTTCTTATAGTAAAGTAGTCACTCTAAACTTCTCAACTGATTTGAATAATTGAAATAACTCACCCCTATTTATAAAGGTTGGACCTAGGCTTATTTATTATCATATAAGGCCTTAAAAATTCGAATGTAGATTAACTTCTAATGAAAATCGTGTTTAAAATGCGTAATTAGATAATCATTAGATCAGTAGCCTAAATTTATCTATCGGCCTATGAAGTTACTACATTGGTAGACCGAACCAGCAGATTGGCCTGCCAAACTTTTGATAATATGATCACTGGGAATCTATTATCTTCCATCAGAGATTCTTTAAATAAAGTCTCAGTTTTAATTCAAATAACTCAATAGAGAACTTATTTGATCAAAACAGTCATATTTGGATAATGTCATAGAAAATAAATATTATCTCAATAATTCAACATGTTTATCTTGAATTAATTTATAAAATTAATTCAATCAATAAATAAACATGAATTATCTGGTCCTATCAAATTTCAGTCAATCTAATAATTAACATAAGTCATCAGTTTGTTGGAAAAGCACGTCGTATTATTACAGGATTTATTATGAGCTCACAAAAGGGACATGATGTACCTATATAGTTCAAGCTCTGATAATTATAAATACAATATCCCAAATACATATTTTATAATTATCAACTCTAACGTTACTACACTAAAAAGTTTAGAGCTATACTCTTGAACTATATAAAATTATGAAGCTTCAAGTAAGCTAAGCATCTATGACATATCATAATGTGTCGTATCTCTATAAGATATTCATTATCAGCTTCAGCATAAATTCTATCTTACCTTTTTAATTATTTTTATCTTATGTTCTGTTATCTCACCATTGGAAAACTTATTATTTAAAGACAATATACCATTCGGTTACACCTATTCATTCAAATGGTTGAGTGCTCTAGTCCTCTAATTATAAGATAATGCACATAAAAGAATATCATCAACTTTACAAAAAGAGCTATAGATTCGATATCTATAAATAACAGGTCTACGCTTGTTAGATGTGTATGCCCTAAGGAGTAAAAATGTAATGCGTTTTTGGAGCCATTTTTATCAATAAAGAATTTATTTATTATTTATATACCAAATCTTATCCTCTTTACATTCATAATTATAGAATGTATAATAAGTAAACAAAAGTCTGAGACTATTAGTCTAAAATTTTAAGAATTGGGCATATGATGGACATATTAAGTGGAAGACACGATTCTTAAGGTGACGGTTTAAATCATAAGATCCATAATCGAGGGAATAAAGTTGGGCGCTTTATTCTTGCAAAGATTGTTATGTTGTCTATATCCCTAACGGGAGATGGCTTGTCTTGACCATCGGAGGTGGACTCCGTTAATAGAAACATTTTAACATTGTCATAGGTGACGATGTGTTGAATCAGTACATAAAGTGAATTGATTTGGATTAATAATTTTGTCTCAGCAAATCGATTCATTTTAGACAATCATATATATTGTATCTAAATCCTAAGATGAATAGTGGGCCTATTGTCTTAACTTATGTCTTTTGATATACCAAAGGGTGACATTCACATTTTAATAATAGTACACATGCCGGTATGTTGGAGGCATGACTCTTGATAGCGTAGACCTATTATTCATAGATAAGGAATCCATAGCTCATCTTTAGAAGCAATTGATATCTTCTTCTATGCGTTATGCTGTAACCAGAAAACTAGAGCGCTCAACCATTTGGATACCTAAGTGTAACTGAATGGTATACTATCTTTGGATGGTAAGTTTTCCGATGGTGAGACAATGGAACGTAAGAGAAAAATAATTGAGAAGGTAAGATAGAACTTGTCCTTAAGCAGGTTATAGATAATCCTATAGGGATACGATACATTATGATATGTCATAGAGACTTAGCTATATGGGCTTCGTAATTCTATATAGTTTGAGAGTGTAGCTCAGAGCTTTTAGTGGAGTAGCATTGGAGTTGATAATTATGAAATGTATATTTGGGATGTTGGGTTTCATAATTATTGGGAGCTTGAACTATATAGGTCCATCAGGTCCCCTTTGCTAGCTCATAAAAATCTTGTAACAATACAACGTGCTTTTCCAATAATTGGCGACTTATGTCAAATTATCAGATTGGCTAAAATTTGATAGGATTAGATAATTCATGTGTGTTCATTGGTTGAATTAATTTTGTGAATAAATTAAAATTAATTTGAGATAAACTTGTTGAATTATTAGGATTGGATAATTTATGTTTGTTTATCAGTTGGATTAATTTTAATAAATTAATTCAAGATAAGCTTGTTAAATTATCAGGAATATTTATTTTTCTAGAGATTATCTAGATATGACTGTTTTAATCATATAACTTCTCTATTAGGTTATTTGAATTAAAACTAAGGCTCTATTCCAAGAATTTAGGGTGGGAAATAAAAGATTCTTAGGGATCATTTATCGTAAGTTTGCCAGTTTGGCCTACCGATCGAGCGATAAATAAATCACGTGTTCTCAGGCTAATTTTATCAGATATTATTCCTGATTTGATTCTAATTTGAATTTGTAAGGCCTTATCTGATAAGGACTGGCTCCTAGGCCCAACCTCAATAAATAAGGAATGAGTCTTATAGTTAATTAGATCAATTGAAAGATTAAGAGTTAGACTCTGCTAGTGAGACTCTATAACTCTCTAAGAGCTATTGTTCACACATCACAAACCATAGCTTTGGGTTTTCTCAATTGGTTGGAAGAAGAGTCACTCGGGAAATGCTGAACGACGTACACCCATACACATTTCGATCATAAATAGAGAATAGCAAAGAAGACCAGTTTGTTGAGGCTCTTCTGGAATGTTAAACTCTTTACGGATTGCAGGAGCTTTTCTACGTTTATGAGGTTAGTAAGATTTAGTTAATTTATGCATATAGTGTGTCAAACTTGTGTTTTGAAAAATACTCTGATATAAAAAATTTTAAAATTCTACTGCATATTATTTTTCCAACAATGTTATCAAGAGTCATGTCTCCAATGAACCAATATACGTACCATCATAAAGTCAAGATGTCACCCTTTAGTACATCAAAATACATAAGTCAAGATAAAGGGCCCATAGTCATTTTAGGATTAAGACACAATATATATGAGTGTCTAAAGTGAATTGATTTGCACATATGAAATTATTAATCCAAATCAACTCAACTTTATGTCTCAATCCAATACATCATCCTCGATGACAATGAACCAATGTTTCTACTCACGGAGTCCCACTTTAATGGCCAAAAGAAGCCATCTTCGTTAGGGATGTAGACAACATAACAGTCTTAGCATGAATAAAGCGCTCAACTTTATTCCCTCAATTGCGATCTTACGATTTAGACCATCACCTTTATGATTCATGTCTTCCGCATAATCTGTCCATCATATGCATAATTTTTAAATGTTTAGACTGATAGTTTCAGACTTTTGTTTGCTTATCATACATTCAAAAGATATGAACATAAAGAGGATAACATTTGGTATATGAACAATAAATAAACTCTTTATTGATAAAATGTCTCTAAAAACATATTACAACATTTTACTCATTAGGGCATCATGTCTAACAATCTCCCACTTGCATTAAGAGAGTAAGTGTGACGTATCTCGCAACCCCATAGCTTCCAATGCCTCTTGAAAACCCTCACAATAAGTGTCTTCATGAATTGCTCAGCTAAGTTGTCCTCAAATGCGATTTTGCATAGAGCAACATGCCCGCCCTCAACAAAGTCATTTATCGCATGATACTTCTGATCAATATGCTTACTTTTCTTGTGAGATCTTGGTTCCTTAGTATTAGCTATCGCTACACTATTATCACAATACAGCGATACTGCCTTATTCATACTAGGAACTACCTTAAGATCCACAAGAAACTTACGAGGCCACACTTCTTCTTTCGAAGCTTTACTAGTTGCTACACATTCAGCTTCCATTGTTGAATCTAAAGTACAATCTTACTGGACATTTCTCTCAACAATGGCACCATTACCTAGAGTAAACACAAAACTAACAGTTGATCATCTAGAATCTAGACAGGATTGAAATCCAAATTAGTGTATACTAAAGGCGCTAGATCCTTACCCAAATACACAAGTATATATCCTTGAGTCCTTCCCCGGTACTTGAAAATATGCTTGACTATAACCCAATGGTTCAGTCTTGGATTAGACTAAAATCGACTTACTATCTTGATCGCATAACAAATGTCCGATCGTGTATAAAGCATAGTATACATGAGACTACCTACTGTTGAAGCATAAGGTACCTTCTTCATGTATGCTTTTCTTCATCTAACTTTGGTGAGTCTTTCTTAAAAAGAGTAATTCTAGACATAGATAGTTGCTCACCTCTCTTGGAATTCTACATTGTATACCGTTTGAAAATTTTATCTATGTAGGCCGCTTAGGATAAAGCTATCACTCTATTCTTCCTGTCCTGAAATATTTGGTTATTAAGAGCATAATTAGCTTCACCTAAGTTTTTCATGTCAAACTACTTAGTGAACCATAATTTGACCGATGATAATACCCTAACGTCATTGCCAATCAAGAGAATGTCATCTACATAGAGTAGCAGAAAAACAACCTTCCCATCCTTAATGTGTTTGTAAACACATGGTTCATCCATGTTTTGTTCAAATCCATAAGTCTAGATCACCTGCTTAAATCTTATGTTCTAAGAACAGGAAGCCTGCTTAAGTCTATAAATTGACTTTGGTAGCTTACAAACCTTACCATCTTGACCCTAGCCTTGTACTCGTTTGGTTGAACTATGTAAATGGACTTATCAAGATAGCCATTTAGGAACGCTGTCTTGACATCCATCTATCAAATCTCATAGTCGAGAGCGGCATCTATGGATAAGAGAATGCATATGGACTTAAACATGGCTATGGATGAAAAGGTTTCCTCATAAACGATTCCTTCCTTTTGTGTGAATCCCTTAGCTACCAGTCTAGCCTTATAGGTTTCGATTTTCCTCTCTGCTTCTTTTTTTCTCTTATAGATCCATTTATACCCTATGGGTTTTTACCCTTTGGGAAGATCCACAAATTTTCAGGCCTGATTGGTCTCTATAGACTTCATCTCAATGTTCATGGCTTCTATCTAGAGTTTTGAACCAACATCTTCCATAGCCTCTTCATAAGTGTAAGGATCCTTGTCATGTTCAACTGCTTCATTCAAGTAGGCTTTACCATTGAACATATACCTCTTGGGTTGATGCTCGAACCTCCTACTACACTAAAGCCCCTTAGGTTGTTGTTCAATTAGTTTTTCCACATTGATTGGATTGGTTTCTATCGAAACCCCAGGAGCGATCGAATCACTCAACAACTCCTCGCGTTCTACTTTACTTTGAGACTTAAAATCATTCATGTAACTTTCCTCAAGGAATCTTGCATTTGTTGAAACCACGACCTTATTTTCCCATGGGTTATAGAAATAACCCCCTTTAGTCCATTTTGGATATCCTACAAACACAAAAACTTCCAACTTATTCGCTTCCTTATACAGTACATGAGCTGGACATTCCCATATGCAAATATGGTTTAAGGATGTCTTTTTCCTTGTCCACAATTCGTAAGGAGTTTTAGGAACTAGTTTTGAAGGCACATTATTCAAAAGATCACATGCGGTTTGTATTGCATATCCCCAAAAGGATAAAGGTAATGTCAAATAACTCATTATGGACCTAACCATGTCCAACAAAGTTCTATTCCTTCTCTCAGCTACACCATTCTGCTGCAGAGTGGCCGATATAGTCAAATGGGATAAAATCCCATTCTCTAATAAGTGCTCCAAATACTCATCAGAGAGCTATTCAATACCTCGATCAAATCGAAGTACCTTTATGGGTTTACTTAATTGCTTTTCTGCCTTAGCCCAAAAGTTCTAGAACTTGTCAAAAGTTTTTCTTTTATGATGCATTAGATAGACATACCCACACCTTGAGTAATCGTCAATAAAAGTGACGGAGTACTCATACCCTCCTCGTGCCTAGACATTCATGGGACCACAAACATCACTATGCACAAGTTCTAGAATCCCTTCGGCCCTATTGCCCTTAGACCTGAATGGTCTTTTGGTCATTTTACCCTCTGAACAAGATTCACATTGAGGTATAGAATCCAAGGTCCATCCCTTACCAACCTTTGAATCCTATTCAGGCTAATATGACCTAATCGCAAATGTCAAAGATAGTTCTCATTAGAGTGAGAAGTCTTAAGTCTTTTAGAGTTCTAATCATTAACCTCAATGTCAAGCAATATATCCATCTTAGGTTTGATAAAATATAGATTGTTTTGCATCCATCTATCACAAATAAAAGATTTGTTTTCATGACTCACCACTTTTTTATTAAAAGAAACTGAATAAGAATCTTTAAATAAACAAGCTGTAGATATCAAATTACTTTTAAGTCTAGAAACATAAAAACAATTACACAAAACCAAAATCCTATAATTATCAAAGTAAAGATGACGCTTCCCGTTGCTTCAGCAAGCACCAAGGCTCCATCGCCCATCTAAAGCATAAAGCCCTCATGCATCAGACTTCTCGTTTCTTTGAACCCCTATAGAGAAACATAAATATGGTTAGTTGTTCCAGAATCTATGACCCAAATGTAACTTGATTCCTCAACAAAACAAGTTTTATTAACCAGAAGATCAAACTTGCCTCTTCTAGAAAGAAAGTCCTTGTAATTCTTCTTTATGTGCCTAACCTTCACACAGAAAAATCACTTTAGCTTCTTTATGTTCTTCTTTTTCTTCTTCTTATTCTTGCCATTTTTAGGAGTAGAAAAATCCCTGTTCTTAGCCTTCTGCTTCCTTCCATTCCCAAGATTAGGATTGGAATCGGATGCAGCTACCAAGTTAGCCTCTCTACTCACAAGAGTTTCCCTGATTAGATTTTCAAACTTATGTAACTGCTTCATCTGCTCCATTAAGGTCACATCTTGTCTATTGCTCAAATTGTTTGAAGCTCTAAATGGGATGAACTCTTTTGATAGAATCTCAAAAACCATAGTCATCTGTGACTTGGCATCGATATTAGCTCTATGGGCTTGAGCCTCAACGGGTAACCCATGACTAACATCATATGCTCCTTCACAGGAGTCCTTAGTTTTTGTTTGCAATTCAAAGGTTCCAAAGTGCCCTTTGCCATTTTGTTATGGCTTGGCCTCCAAACATGTCTTTAAGATTATCCAAGATCTGCTTTACAGTCTCATAATCTTCATGTTGAGCATGCAACATCTTATTCATGCTAGCCATAATATAACAATGAGCCTAATCGTTAGCATCTTTCTAGCTATCATATGCTTGGTCTTGCTCATTGGTGGATTCTTTGGTAGGCTCGGGAGGACAAGGTGTTGTGAGCATAAATTTCAGTTTCTCGAAGGATAAGACAATATTCAGGGCCCTTTTCCAATCATTGTAATTCTCATCAGTTAATTGGTTATGTTAAAGATAAAGCATTTTTAGACATTTTAATCTATAATAAAGATTCATATACCAAATATAACTAAACATTCCATTACAGTTTAGTAAGATAACACAATCAAGTAAACATACATTTGTGTTTATGTGTCAAAACCTTGAAAAAATCACATCCTTATAATGATAATTTCTTAACTTAGAATTCAACAAACCGCCTAAGGGAGACTTGCCAAATTCAATTAGGAGCGCGGATCCCATCTGATTAATATATGCCATCTAGGACCCGTTTAATCTAGCAAATATTAATAATCATTTTCTTTGGCCATCAATTTTATTAACAAAGCTCCTAGGGGAGGTTAATAATAAAATTAATTTGAGTGTATAACCATCGTTTTTAACTATTTTATCTAAGATTTATAATCACCACCTAGGGGTGCACAATGATGAATCATGCTAAAATAAATTATCTTTTTAGAGATCTAACCTAGTACATGATGAAGTTCTTTCCTAGGGGTCGGACCACCATGTGCTACCAATGGGCCAAAGATGGAGGCCGTAGGTCCTCTCCTTGAAAACTTTCTCCCACTCAATATTTTGAAAAGCAAAGTTTTATGTTAACATGCATGAATAATTTTTAATGAGCCTCCCTATTCTATATGACATATTATCAACATATATGGCAAATCATATTATAATGCAAATAAGTAAAGCCACAAGCAAAATAATAATAAACAGCCGTAATATTATGGTTCTATCTTAAAGAAAAGAAAATAAAGATTACAAAAAATCAATTGAAATATATTATCAATTCTTCATCCTTGCATCTTAAAGTTGTATCCTTCTTCATGTGGCATCCATCTTTAAGTCTTTAATCTCTGATAGGTTAGCTACTTCATTTTTCCTGTCAGCATAAAATTTCATGTTCCTTAAAACTGTCTCAAAAATAAATTCAAAATCGCACTGAAAAACGTACCTTTTTTGAAAAGCTCTAGCTCTCTACTGGCCTGTCGAGCCATGTCATCGGTTTGCCAGTTATGACCCATTGGGCTGTTGAGCCATGTCATTGGCCTGTCGAACTTGAGAGTTCGGCCTGCCGCCAGAGCTGACACATTCCTAGCCAACGGACAATTTGCCGAATTAGAAGTTTGGCCTGCCAGTTTGTGACCATTACCTTGCCAAACTTAAGGGTTTGGCCTATTGACCGAGCCGAACTCACGAACATGAAACTACTATCATCCATCTTCTAGATCTGTCTGCACTCTAAATGATTATTTAATTACAAAAATTTTTACAAATTTAAAATTAAATAATAATTCCTAGATAGTGATGATAGATGCCATCTAATTACGTAAAAAACCTAGATATATATTATAACCTCTAAGGAACCATAGCTAGCATAAATTAATTAATTAATAATAATTAAATAATAATTTAATCAACCATAATTAATTAATTCACCATATAATCCCATGGCAATATTTAAATATATAGAGACCCTAGAGTGCCAACTCCCCGAAAATTAAATTCAAGCATAGGAAAGAACAAGATCGCATAATCTATATATATTGCATGTTTACAAAGTCGTAAATTTATGTTAAAAAAATGGCTCTAATACCTGTTGTTGGAAAACAAGTATGTAGTATAATTTTAAAAATTTTAAATCAAAGTATTTTTTAAAACACAAGTTTGACATACTATATACATAAATTAATCATAGATGTTACTAACCTTTGTATGTCAAAGAGCACTAGCAGTCAGTGAAGAGATAGACGTTCTAGAAGAGCCTCAACTAATTGGTCTTCTTTGCTATTCTCTATTCATGATTGGATTATGAGTGGGTACATTAGACATAGCTCTTCCATTGGTAACTCTCCTTCCAACCAATTGAGAAGACTCAGAGCTAAGGTTCTTCATTGTGAATAATAACCCTTAGGGAGTTTCAGAGTTTCTCATAGTAGAGTACTCACTCTAAACTTCTTAACAGACCAGAAAAACTAAGAAAACACACCCCTATTTATAAAGGTCAAACCTAGGGTTAATCATTATTATATAAGGCCTCAAAAGTTCAAATCTGATCAACTTTTGATAAAAATTGCATCTGAAACACGTAATCAACTAATCATTAGATCGTCAGTTATCCATCGACTTGCCGAACTTACTGTATCGGTAGGCCGAACTAGCAGATCAGCTTGCTAAACTTGTGATAATATGATTCCTAAGAATCTTTTATTTTCCATTTGAGATTCTTTAAAAAACGCCTAAGTTTTAATTCAAATTAGCCAATAGATAAGTTATTTGATCAAAACTGTCATATCTAGATAATCTCATAGAAAATAAATATTATCTCAATAATTCAACATATCTATCTTGAATTAATTCATAAATGAATTCAACTGATAAACAGACATGAATTATCTGATCCTATCAAATTTTAGCCAATCTAATAATTTAACATAAGTTACCAATTTGTTAAAAAAGCATGCCATATCATTACATGATTTATTATGAGCTAGCAAAGAGAGACCTATGGACTTATATAGTTCAAGCTCTAATAATTATAAAATATAATATTCAAGGTACATATTTTATAATTGTCAACTCTAACATTATTCCACTAAAAGCTTAGAGTTGTACTCTTGAACTATATAAAATTACGAAACTCCAAATAAGCTAAGTGTCCATGACATATCATAATGTGTCGTATCCCCATAGAATATTCATAATTGGCTTAAAGATAAATTTTGTGTTACCTTCCCAATTATTTTTATCTTATGTTCTCTTATCTCACTATTGGAAAGCTTACTATCCAAAGACACTATACCATTCGGTTACAGCTATACATCCAAATGGTTAAACACTCTATTCTTCCAATTACAGGATAACACATATAATAGAATATCATTAACTTCACAAAAAGAGCTATGGATTCCATATATATGAATAACAAGTCTACGCTATCAAGAGTCGTATCTCCAATGTAATGGTATACGTACTATCATAAATTTAGGATGTCACCCTTTGATACATCAAAAGACATAAGTCAAATTAATAGGCCCATTAGTCATTTTAAGATTAAGACATAGAACAAATGATTGTCTAAAGTGAATTCATTTGTACAGATGAAATTATTAAACTATATCAATTCAACTTAATGTCCTAATCCAATATATCATCACCTATGATAATGTACCATGTTTCTACTTACGGAGTCCTACTCCGTTGGCCAAGACAAGCCATCTCACGTTAGGGATGTAGACAACATAACAATCTTAACATGAATAAAGTTCCCAACTTTATTCCCTTGAATGCAGAATGATTTAGACCACAAGTTTTAAGATTCATGTCTTTTGCATAATCTGTCTATCGTATGCATGATTCTTAATGGTTTAGACCGACAGTCTTGGACTTTTGATTGCTTATCATACATTCAACAGATATGAATATAAAGAGGACAACATTTGGTATATGAACAATAAATAAACTCTTTATTGATAAAATGTCTCTAAAAATATATGACAACATTTTACTCCTTAGGGCATCATGTTTGACAATTATTCTAAGTATCTTTGCTCAAAATTTTTTGTGTGGTCCCACCATTGGTGTTGAAAAAATAGTTATAGGTATCCCTAAGTGAATAAGAGATATATGCCTTTAATGCTTTTATTGCTTTACTTGGTGGTCTAAGAACTTTAGAAGAACTTTTTGTTGGAAAAAATAATATGCAGCGGAATTTTAAAAATTTTAAATTAGAGTATTTTCCAAAACACAAGTTTGACATGCTATATGTATAAATTAACCTGATCTTACTGACCTTGTATTCGTCGAAAAGCTCCTGAAATCTGTGTAGAGAAGTAACATTCTAGAAGAGCCTCAACCAACTAGTCTTCTTTGCTATTCTCTATCATGATCGGAGTGAGTGTGGGCTCACACGTATAGCTCTTCCTCAAGGTGACTCTCCTTCCAACCAATTGAGAGAACCCAAAGCTAGTGTTCCTGATTTGTGAACAAGAGCTCTCAGGGAGTTTCAGATTCTCACCAATAGAGTATCACTCTTAATCTCTCTATTGATCTAAATAACTCAATAGACTCAACCCCTATTTATAGAGGTTGGGTCTAGGGTCATTCCTTATCAGATAAGGTCTCAAAAATTCAAAACAAAACCAAATTTGGGTCTATATCGGAAAAGATACGCGTAAAAATGTGTGAAAACACGCGATTTTTAATTCACGCATAGGCAGGCCGAACTTTTTCATAGGCAGACTGAACTTGCCTGATCGGCAGGCCATGCCGAACTGCCGAAATAAAAATCACGCGAATCTTTTATTTTCCACCCGAGATTCTATAGGATAAAGCCTCAGTTTTAATTCATATAACCCAATAGAGAAGTTATCTAATTAAAACAACTTTATCTAAATAATCTCTAAGAAAATAAATAGATTCCTAATAATTTTACAAGTTTATCTTGAATTAATTTTGTTTACAAAATTAATTCAACCGACAAACAGACATGAATTATTTGATTCTTCTAAATTTTCAACCAATCTAATAAATCGACATAAGTCACCAATTATTGTAAAAACACGCCGAATCGTTACAGGATTTTGTGAGCTAGCAAAGGGGACCATCAAGCTCCTGATAATTATGAAACCCAATATCCCAAATATACATTTCATAATTATCAACTCCAATGCTACTCCACTAAAAGCTTGGAGCTGCACTCTCGAACTCTATAGAATTACGAAGCCTGTATAGCTAAGTCTCCATGACATATCATAGTGTATCGTATCCCTATAAGATTATCCATAATTGGCTTAAGGACAAGTTCTGTCTTACCTTCTCGATTATTTTTATCTTACGTTCCATTATCTCACCATTGGAAAACTTACTATCTAAAG
>CAMOHE010058850.1:2786-24211 GCA_946598075.1 Artocarpus hirsutus
CTCTAGCCATCTCCTCTGTCTCATATTCAGATCCTTCTGAGTGAAGAAATACTTCAAACTTTGATGATCTGTGAAGATCTTGCATTGGACTCCATATAGATAATGTCTCCATATTTTCAGCGCGAAAACAATTGCTGCCAACTCCAGATCATGAGTGGGATAGTTCTTCTCTTAATTTGTCTCTTTCTTTTCATACTTCTTTTTAGTTCCCGAGAAAAAAAAATTGACCTCCGAGTTTTAGATTATTTTCGTTCATATTCAGTGGTGCTTAGCTTTTCCTAAAAGCTTCAGATTCTTATTGGGATTTCTGAATTTTTTAGCAGGTAATTTTCATGGAACGTTTAGTAGGTTCTTCTCAAATCGCAGGAATTTTTACTCATTGTAGACAAAATCACCTTCGGCCTCCTTTTGTTCGTGCATTTATCCTGAGATTTGAGCGGAGATCGTTCGGGAGCCGCCATCTCAGAATGAAGAAGAATTCGAAGTCGTTTGGATCGATCGTTGCTTCGGTTCAGCCATTGGAAACCTCGACGCCTAGCCGATACAACAACACACAACCATCCAAAGGTTACAGTCCGATCGATTTCAACGTGTGAAATTTGTATTTTCGTCGTTAATTTTACCAAAAAAAAAAAAAAGGAATGCCTTTGGTGTAAAAAAATCAATTTATTTTATAGCTTTTTGTGAAAGTTTTGGTTTTTTTGGTTACTGAATGGAACGACTTATGTGCTGGATTTATATTTAGGATTTGTATTTAAAGACTTGATTTTTTTTTTTGGGGTTTCTTTATGGTTGTTTTTGAAAAATAATGTTGTTGCGAAATTCAGTCTGATTTATGTTATTGAGCGTAGTTTAAAAGGCTCACATTTGTCTAAAGGTCTGTGTTTAGTTGTAGTGGAAGCTTACCGAATAAAACAACTTATTTACTACTGAATTTGAGTTTATAGGTGGTTTTAAAGGACTGGATAGACCAAGTTCATTATCTGGGAATCAAGAATATGAGCTCATAAAATCAAGCTCAAGAGTTTGGTCATATTGCTCTTTGGATGAAACAACTTATGAAATGAATTTGGGTTTGTTGTTGGTAATAAGGAATAGGTTAATCAAGGTTTTGTCCTTAATCAAGGAATAGGTTAACTGGAAGGAAATCAAGGTTTTGTCCTTGAAAAATGACCTCCATAGTCTTAAAAACCGTTTGGAATTTTACCATGGCTACTGTTGATCTTTTCTACATCTACAGAGGTCCTTAAGTTCTGGAGAAGCGCCAATGCGGTGTGCTTTGACATTGATAGCACAGTGTGCGTGGATGAGGGCATTGATGAACTAGCAGAATTTTGTGGAGCTGGAAAGGCTGTTGCAGAATGGACAGCAAAGTAAGCCGTTCCTGTCGCTTAGCGTTTCTTCCAATTTTTTTGTGTCCTAGAGATCTTCTTCTTGATTTTTTGTTTGGAAGTTTTTCAGGGCAATGAGTGGTTCGGTACCTTTTGAGGACGCCTTGGCTGCGAGACTATCCTTGTTTAATCCTTCCTTGTCCCAAGTTCAGGAATTCCTTGAAAAGAGGCCCCCAAGGTATAAGGCTTTTTTTTTTACTCAAAAAAAAAAAAATGTTGTCAATAATGGTTATTAACAAAAATATGCAAACTCTAGATATGATAGGATCATCTAAATATCATTAAAAGCACAATAAGCGTGCATCAATATATGGATAATGGGCATGCTTTTTGCAGTAGCATGTAGTTCCCACATTCTACTCTATTGCTTCATCATTTGTCAGACGAAAGTGTGTTGCAAAAGATTTTACCTTAGTTGGCATGTTTCTGCAACTGGTTTTCCTAGTTATATGTGGACCTATTAATTTGACATCACCATCTCAAAGTTTTTGCAACAAAATCTGCATGCCTGTGATCATAATATTCTCTGCAACTCTTCTCTTCTATGCACAAAAAAGATTATTTGGCGTAGGAGATGCCCATGTTACACAAAAGATAAGAAACAATAATTGAACAAAAGTAAATTTTAGGTTTCCATTTCCTGGGGAAAAATAGGGGGTGTTGGAGTTTGTTGAAAAGAAAAAAAATCAAACAAAAAAAAAAACAAACAAGCAGGCAAACTTTTTGCAGCATGACGCTGATGCAACTTCCTCTTAAGTGATTGAAACTATCTGCCACCGTCTCTTTTTCCTCTTCTAGCATCTTTAAGAGTGGAAATTTTAAGTTTATACATAATTTCTCACGTCTTCTGTATTACATGCAGGCTTTCGCATGGTATAGATGAGTTGGTCAAGAAATTGAAGGCTAATAGTACTGAGGTTTACCTAATATCTGGAGGCTTCCGTCAAATGATCAATGTATGTTGTTGAATAACGTGATGAGAATGTTCTTTCTTGTTTTATTCTCTATGGTCCATTTTTCCTCCTTTTTGTAATATATACAATCAATGGGAGGCCTTATGTGTGTGAAATCACATATGTAGCTCCCGGCTTCTAACTAAGCCAAGAGGAGATTATAATTTTTAATTGAGCAATTTCCTGTGAAGCCTGTTGCATCAATCCTCGGTATTCCACCAGAAAACATTTTTGCAAATCAGCTGTTGTTTGGAAGTTCTGGCAAGTTTCTTGGTTTTGACAAAGATGAGCCGACTTCACGAAGTGGAGGAAAAGCAAAGGCAGTGCAACAAATAAGGAAGGTCAGTCTAATAGCTTATAATTTTATGTATGGTTTTCTTGAATGTTTCATGCTAAGCTGATTAAAATGTTGTTCTAGGCTCATAATTACAACACATTAGTCATGATTGGGGATGGAGCAACAGATCTTGAGGTAAGTGAAGAAGTAAAAACTTAAAAATGTTGCGTGCTGCAAAAGTTTCTTTCTTCCATGCTAACATACAGCTCTATGTAGAAGTTGTTCATGCCAGAAACAATGTTTCAAAATTCATCATCTAATAGTTCGAAAAGTATACTAAAAATACAAGGCAAAAAACAAAATATGTGACTGTTTGATTTTGGCTATGACACGAGACATATCAAACTTAATTTGTAGATGTCAGGAGAAAAGAAAAGAGAACGCTATAAATTTCTCATAGTCGTACGTAAGCATGACTAACATGAAAATGCTCCTTCCTCTTCAACATGGAATTTTCCATTAATTTAAAAAAAAAAAAAAAACAAATCAAAACAAAATATGTGATCATGTTGGCTACATTCGACGCCAAACTCAATAGAGTACCTTATAAATTTGATTAATCGGAATACATAAGAATGACTAACATCATGATATGTCCTCTACTCTTCAACATGGGAGTTTTCAATCCAATATAATTATCTTATTCAGCCTTTCCATGTCTAGGCCCGCCAACCTGAAGGTGCTGACATGTTCATTTGCTATGCGGGTGTCCAACTTCGAGGCGCTGTTGCGGAAAACGCTGACTGGCTTGTTTTCAATTTCAAAGACCTGATAAGTTCCTTGGACTAGTCTGAATTCGTCCTCAAGCCCTAGTACTTTATTCTTTGTTCTTCGTTTCCAGTCCCTTGAACGCTGGCATTATAGACTACAACTATTATTGCTTGTGTAATATTGTATGTATCTTACTTTCATTCTAATTGAAGTGTACAAAAACTCGAATATGAAAGGGTCATTTACTTTTTTATACCTTGTATTTTATGTTTATTTAGAAAGTATACCCCTTTTTTATCTCATCAAAAACATACCATAAGATTACTTGTAAATCACAAATTCATGCCTTATTTATTATATTTAAATAACCCCATATGAAATGAATAAGGAGTATTTGGTATTTCCAGCGCTCTCGATGCACTTTTGCTTACCCATTGCTTGGTTGATTATATTTCCCAACGAGCATACATTTCTAATCAATATTTCTGCTAAATCTGTGTTCATGACCCACTTGATTCATGATTTGTTTTTTCTCTTTTAAAACCAAATTACAATATTTTTATTTTGCATTAATGTGGTAAGTTTGACTCTACAAATACAATAATGTGTGAGTGCTTTTCTTTTTCTGTATTTTGCATACATGTTAGAATTGCCTGTTTGGACTCTGGGACTTCATTTTTAATGGGCTACGAGAAACGGATTCAGCATTATAGCCCATACCTCAAAGCAAGCCTGACCCGCTAATTCTGATGAATCTGAGGCTCAAAATGCCTTTTAAGTGTAAGATTGTTATGCATAATAGTCCGTAGATTTGGAATTTCAGGTCTCAACTTTGAATATTTCTTCTTCTTCATCTTCCCCCTTTTTTAAAAAAAAATATATATTTTCCTTCAAAATTCTTCGAACGGGACCTCTCCAGCTGGACTAAGAAAAAGTCAAAAATTTAACCGAACAGGCCTTTTTTTTTTCCCCTTTCCTTTTCTGTTAAAGCCCGCCTAACACTTGACAAACTTTGAGTGCCTTTAATTTTATAAATGCATTTTAATTTTCTCTCCTTTGATCACAAGCATGCGGTTAGGTACAACAATAAGATGCTTTTATAGATCTTTTCTCCAAGTGTCTTGTGAATGTGATAGCACGGTATTATACTGAATTTAATAAGATGTTTGACATAATAGTTAAAACATTTTTACTATAGCATGTAAAAGCTTTATACTATAACAACTTTTTTATTTTTATTGTAATACGTGAGAGCTTTACACTGTTCATAATTAAGAAGTTAGTTTGAACCATCCTAGCCAAAACAATCTTTTAAGTATTTATATTTGTATGTATATTTGTATATGTTTTCAAATCAAAAAATGTATGCATGCTTTTTCATGTGTTCAAAAAAAAACAAAAAGAGTTTACTTAGTATTTAGGAAATGAGTTGAAACTATAAGTTAAAACTAAAAATAAGCATAGAAAAGCTTTATATTGTAGCATATTTTTACTTTATACGGTAGCATGTAAGAGCTAGCTTTATATTGTTTAAATTATAACTTATGAGTGTCAAACCAATATCAAATATCAACATCATTATAGTTGAGATTCATTATTGCAGTTTCCATTTTGAAAAGCCTAATAGTGTGCAATAATAAATAGAATGTGATTACAGAGAATTATGTCAAAGTCGCATTCAAACATGAGCAACCATGATTGCTTGGCAATTTTTTGGATTTTCGAAAATTATTTGCATAGCCTAAAAAAGTGTTGTTTTCACCACCTGATAAGAACCTTTAATAACATCTTAGAGGGTCTTTTATTGGGCCCCTGGAAAGGATTCACATCCCTCTTTAATTGATTTTCTTTTTAAAAATAAAAAGGTAATCCCATTTTTTGTTTCTTTTTTTTTTTTTTTTTCTGTAGGGACCTTTTTCTCTCAATCTCTTCAATTGCTCATTGTGATGGTGCCCATTGAATCTTAGGGGTAGCAATTCGTATTAATAAGTCGTGTTCGTATCAATCTATTTATTAATCATGTCAAAAAAATCAACTCAAACACGACCCATCTATTAAATGTATCAAAACATGTCAACTCAAACCCGACCAATTTGATAATTGTGTTAATCATGTCAATCCGCATAACTTATGTACATTTATGTATTCAATACATAGTTCATATAACTATAACTTATTTAAGATAATTATGAAACATATTATAGATTTATTGGTCAATTTATTATTTATTTTTAGATTACCTACGGATTTTAAAATTCATAATATATATATTTAAGAAAAGCAAGTAAAATTTTTTCATGCATCATATAAACTTTATATTATATCATATATAATTAAGTTTCAAATCATACATGTAATTAATCGTGTGATTTTGTATGAATCGTGTTAGGAGTCAACTCTAATACAACCCATTTAATAGTCGTGCTAATCATATCAACCCGTTATTGACTCAAACCTATTTATGATAAATGCAAACCCTCTAACTTTATATAAGCTTTATATCGTGTTATCGTGTCATAACTCAAATTACCTTCCTAATTGGTCATGAACATAGGAACAAGTCGCCCTTAATTTATGTCCCTTTCACGCACATTTTATTTATATGATATTTTGGGCCTTCTAATTTTTCTCTCTTATTCACCAAATAGATTCCTTGCCAAACCCACCACATACTTTTCAAATTTTATTTTCATTATATGTAGTTAAATATTGATTGCATTAAAAAAAAATTGGAAAAGTTGTGGTGAAGTATGGGTTTATTCTCCACCGGTGGAGTAAGGATTATCAACCATCCGATTATTATTCGATGGCTTATATAAAAATTATGTACTGGTACATCTTAACTCAAAATACACATGATTAAAAAATAAAAAACCTTTTAAAAAACAAATATGAAACTTTTCTTCCCTTTTTTGCCCTCTCGTTCGTCGCCGATCGTCCCCCTTTTTTCCCCCAAACCTAGCAGAGATTTCATTTTGGTTACCAGTTCGCCCAAATTTTAAACTCCTCCAAGCCCTCTGCTGTGGAAATCTCCCTCCACGTTCACGATCTCGTGGTTGTTGTTCATAGAGATGATCTCGCAACAGTAACTAGGGTTTGCAAATCTAACACGATTGGGTCCAATTTTGGCAATCTAGGGGTTGGTTCTCATGATTTGAGGGTTACGTCATGGAATTCAAGCGTTATTGGGGCTAATTTGGGAGCAATTTGGATTGGCTCTTGGAATTCCGACGAGACCGAGGCTGGGTCTTGGAATTCAAGAGCGTTTGGATTATATATATGTATTTAAGTTTTATGAAATTTTATGATTATCTAATAGGGTGTTTAGAAGAATGGTGAGAGCCGTTAGTTAGAACCACTTTTATTGTAGCATGTGAGAGCTTTACACTATAACAATTTTTTTTATTATTACTGTAACATATGAGAACTTTATACTGTTTATAACTGAATTTGTGGTAAGAACCGTGGTTCCCACCACTCAGCCCAACAGCCATTAAGTTTTGGTAGATTTTGGGGAGATTTGGGGCAAGCTTTTGTAAATTATTCTGTGTTGACTTTAACATCCCTTGAACCCCTAGTTATCGTTGTACGTCGACACAGATTTTGAATAATGTTGTTGGCCTGCCTTTTTACGGTAGCATTTTCAACGTATTTGGGTTTTGAATTTTTCTTTTCAAATAAATTTTCTTTTTAAACGAGTTTTTAGAACTGTTTATAACCTTGTGATGTAGTAATTACATGCAATAATTTATCTTCATTGAATTGTGGATGGGATGTTGTTGCTGTCTCTCTCCCCCTCTCCAATGTCCCAAATGTGGATGCGATGCTTCGCTTTGTTTGTCTGTTTTTGGAACCGTATGATTCGGCCGCCGACAACTCTGCCGCTAGTAGAGAAGATTCTCCTTCCACTGCTCCGATCACCGGTGATGGAGACGGTAGTGAAGGACTTCTTTTCTTTTTTTGGAAAACTACTCTGGTTTGTTTAGTATAAAATTTTAATCAAGGATTGATTTATGTACCTGGGAGGCTCTTGTTTGTTTTGGTACATCCTATTTTTCAGCCATGAATTCAAATGTAATTAAAATTTTTCATTGCTGGATCGTTCTCTGGTGGAGAATTCTAGTGTTCTTCGCTATAGAACAACCTTAAAAAATATATATGTAATTCTTCTTAAGTGATGGTGTCACGACTTAATTTTGTATTCGGAAAAGCTTGCTGAATAAGTTGGGTGGTGGTTGAAAAAAATCTTGGGTATCAAGTTGATCAAACATTTTTTTTTTTTTTTAGTTGTACGTGGCGATTATGTCAAAGAGCCACCACAGAAGAGCCATCAACTTTTACTTTTAAAAGTCATATCCCAATTGCCCAAAAAGCTAAAAGGCTAAAAGCTCGAAGCCAAAGTTTATTTATTATCTTCCAACCGAGTTATTTTAGTTCTTTCTAGATATTTAACTCATAAACTTTGGTCAATTATGTTGTTATGGTTAGATTAGAAATGTCAATCGTATCATGTTGTTGTTTGTGTCGATCAAGCCTATACTTATATTGGTCTAACTATTCTTTATTTCGCGTTGGTCTGACTTATAGAACTTTGTATGCTCATGTCAGCTGAAAATTCAAAAACTGATGCTAAGTCTGCCCATGGCTGCCTTACGCCTCATGTTCCTGCCTATGTTGTGTCTGTCCGTAGTAGGGCTGACAATTTCATACATGACACGACGATATGATATGAAAATAATACAAAATAAAAGGGTTTAAACCGCATGTTTATTATTTAGATCATAAATGGGTTGGTATAAATAGCACGATAATAAACAGGCTGGATTCATACTATCACGTTTAACACGTTTAAACATGTCTATATACCTAGTGGTATCATCTATATGCTTTGTGTTTAGATATTTTTGTATTTTTTGAATTATTAATATTTGGAGAATTTATGTTATTGTTATTACATGATTGTTTGCTTTATCAACAATTTATAACTAATATGCAATAATATCACTTTTGAATTCTAAATAAAGATTTAATTTTTTTTAGGTAGTTGGGTCGTAATTGTATTATAAACGTGTTTTTGTCGTGTTAACCCACCATGACCCGTTCAATAAGCGTGTTCGTGTGTTGTGTTGTCTCGCTCGTCTCAAAAACATTTCGTATTCATGTTTGAGTTGCCAATTTATTGATTATATCATGTTTTTGTTCATATTAATCAGGTCATGACATAATCATGCTGGCTCGAACGTACGTAAACACAAATTGCCAGCCCTTATTACTCATAATACACTCATTAAGCTCCTAAATATGGTTTTATCAACTAAATGTTGAAATTTCAATTTCATTATCACATAATTCTAATAAATGAAAAAAATCCATTTAGAGTAAAACAAAATGAATAAATATACATGACATATATAGACATATATATTGATTATAATCAAAAAATCCATTTAGAGTAAAACAAAATGAATAAATAAACATGACATATATATACATATATATTGATCATAATCGATTATCCATCAGGTCTAGTCAATACGGTGCAACGTGATCGATAAAAGACAGTGTGACATTAATAATTGCTTACTAAAAAATCGATAAACTTGATAAGAAAAGTAAAAAAATAATAATAACCATAAGGAAAATTTTTTTTTCTAGCAAAAAAGGGCAAACACAATGTTTTTTATTTAAATATAATATAATTTGTCTATTAAGTTTTGCTGTTATGAGTTCCTCACCGTAACTCATATGTTAAAAATTCTATTTCAATCACTCTTCTTTTCTTTCCTTCTCATAAAATTTTTCTTTCCGAGTTTAGGATTAATTTTGTTTTTTAATATATATATATATAATGCCAAAAATGTCCGCATAAACATAGACAATACCTTTCTATTCAAATTTTAATTAATTCTAGATGAAATAACTTCAATTTCAGGACAGAGAAGAATACATTGAGGGAAAAAAAGACAGAAAAAGATACATAATAATTCATCAGACATAGGCGTATCGTGTCCGCAAAAGTACACGTATGTACGTCTGAAAATGAAACACGAACCAAAAAAACAATTAAATATGATTAAATATTTTTAAAATTGCTCTTCAAAAAAAATAATTTTTAAAATTCCTCACAACCGTCGTTTTTTTATGAGACGGAGGGGAAGGAGGTACTTTTAAAAAGGGCTTAAGTGAAAAAAAATTTTAAGTTAATGGTTTTTTTTTTTTGATATTATAAAATTAGTTTTTTAGACATCAAAATAATTTCAGTTTTTTTTTAGACCATATTTAAATTTTTTTTTTGATACAGTCTTTTTTTTATGAAAAAAACTAAAACAATTTTAATGTTAAAAAAAACTTATTTTTTAATTTAGAAAATAGGAGGCCATTTGTCAAATTTGATTTTTTTTTTTTGGCCAGGTTGCCGAATTCTTCCAGAAGGAACTCGTGGGGAGTAGTTGTACAATGTCGAGATAACGATGGTACGGATCTTATTCCTCCAAAGAGAATACGACTTCTCTAAAAGATTCAAGCACGGGAAATTGGATTTCCCTTACAGAGTCTACCATTCTGGAAAGTAAGCCCTTTTTATTTTATTTTTATTTTTTATTTTTCTTTCCGTTTCTTCTTGTTCCCAAAAGAGCTGTGCTGTTTTGACCTTCTTTTTATTTTCTTCTTCTCATTTCAGTTTCTCAGGTCGTTGAGGAGTAATATTTCTCGAATGGGTTCGTTTTGTTAATGGGTTTTGCAGCCTAGAGGCTGCTTCCAAATGGGTATTCCTTGTATTGTCGATTCTTGTTTTAGTTATGTTATGGGGCAAGGAAGGATTTTTTTTTTCCCCCTCTATGGAGCTTATTCTTTGATGGGCTCTTGAAGAATAATAAAAAGATTGTTTTCAACTGGTAGAGTTTGGTCCTTTTTATATTTGTTCACAAGTTGATTGATTATTGTTTCTGGGTTTGAGATAATAGTCTCTCAACTTGGTCATTACAGAAGGGGGAAAAGAAAAAGGCTTCATGAATGTTGGAATCTTGAAGACGTCAAGGCTGGAAATTGTGACAGAAGAAAGTCTATTTTTTGGTAGCTTTATACTTTGAGATATTTTGTTAACCCCCTTACACTTAGAGGGTTTTGCCTTCCAAGTTCAGACATTTTGTTTCTTGATTTCGGGTTCATGGAAATTGTTGGTGCTGAGAATTGAAACAAAGAGGAAGCTTTGTTTGGTGGATTTAGGGTGATGTTTTGTGTGTGGAAAGGAGAGCAGAAATGGACTTTTGGCTTGTTGCGGCTGCTGCCGGTGCTGGATATTTGGCCAAGTTTTGGCAGAGTAATGCGAGAGATCGAGACAAGGATAGTTTAAGTTTGTTACAGTTGTCTTCTGGGGATTCAAATTTTAAGAAACCTGAATCCCCAGGCCGTCCTTTACGTAGTTTGGGACATAGAATGAGGCGAGGCAATGCAGATAAAGACAGGATGGCTTCCAACAGGACACTTTCAGATATCAGCTTAATAGATGATACTGCTTCAGGAGCGGAGGTTGCTTCTACTAGTGGAAACTTGGAAACGTACCAGGATTCAGATATTCATTTGGTACCAAATTCACCGTTGGGATTTTCAAGGATTGAAAACCTTAAAGATTGGGAGGATGGAAATCGATTAACTGGCAACGTTACTGATAACTGTAGTGATTTATCATCCAACCCATTTGCTGAAGGAATGGATTCTTGTAATGATTCTTTGAGGAAAAGAAGCCATCTTAAAACTAAACTTTCTCATGCACATTTTGTTAAACCGATGAGTTCTTTGGAGAGTTGCCTTATGGCTCAATTATATAAGGAACACGTAGAAATGGGAGAGTATGCGCTTCGTGCCCTTCCATTCCCTGCCACACCAACTATGAGGACATTGTTTGTGACCGATGGAAGCAAAGTTATTAGTCGTGCATCCAGTGAGTCTTCCGGTGCTCGAATTGGAACTAAGGAAAGTAAGCTGAGTAATGAAGCTTGCTTAGAAAAGAATGAAAAAAGACATGGGGTTCCTTTGTTGCCAAAAATTGAGTATTTGGATCCGACTAAGAAGATGAAAGCTAAGACAGGGAAGGGGAAGAATGGAAAATTGAGCAGTTCTAGTAAAATGACCAACAAAAAAGATTTCCATTCTCAAGGTAATTTTTACTCGTTCTTATGTTTTTCTTTTAGCTATATTGCTGATAGTTGTGGTTATATCACTCAAGAAGAAAATATTTCCCTCTATTTCTTATCAACCTAATGATTTTTCTTAGACCAATAGCATAATGTTTATTTTTCTATAACCATCTTTCTTGTTTATGTGGCAATTTAAGTTTGTTTGTTTGTGACATTATGCGGTTCAACAAATAAAATATAATGGATTTAACAATTTAGCTCTCCTTCATACGGCAAAAGATTTTTGCTTAATATGGCTTAGTAGAAATTTTTCATATTATACTTGGACAACTGGTTGGTGAAATCATCAGGATCATGTGGTTGCTACAAAAGGTTTTATTGCACTTTAACTCCTAAAAAATCATATTTCTCATTTAAGGCCCAACTTGCACTCCTATGATGAAAGTCTTAGTAGCAACTTTATTACATAAATGTTGAAGATTCATTCACCGTATATCCAGTTTTCTGATCCAAATCTTATTTGAGATAACAGCCTATAATGCCTATTAGATTTGCTAGCACTTTAATGAAATCTTTGTTCTATGCTTCACTTTTAAGTTGCGTTTCTCTTGTTTTGAAGAAGTTTGTGGCTTTATGTTTTACCCTCATCTCAACAGGTTCACTGGATGGAACATTTTTACTCTTTATTGGGATTTCTATTGGCATAATATCTTCTTTCATGACCAAGAAAAGCGAAGTTGACAAGCTGAAGGAGTTGTTGAAGAAAACTGAGAACTTGGTTCAAGATTTACAAGAGGAACTTGAGATGAAAGATTCATTGACGGTGAAAGAGCTGGCTAATGAGAATTGTGAATTGCAGGAAGGTTGTGATAATTCCATTTCTGAAAGGATCCTGAACAAAATTCCCTCTGGTCAAAGTATTTACAATTCTACTGGAGATGAGGGTGAAGATTCACATTGTCAGAAAGCGGATGAGAATTCAGAATCAATAAGTAAAATTGAGGCAGAACTTGAAGCTGAATTAGAGAGGCTGGGCCTGAATATGAATGCATCAACTCTGGAGAGAAGATTATCTGAGGTGGTTGAGGTAAAGCATCTAAAGTTAAGTTTCGTTTATATGCTTGCTTAGCTACAGCTTGATTGTATAATTTAACATTAACATTACACGCGGGCATGACTGTATTGGTTATGGAGTTCTTTCGTTCTTTCTTGTTGGTACCATCAATCGTGTGTAGGTAATATATTAGTGAATGTAAAAATGTTTTGAATCCCTTCCTAAAAAGGAAGAAATTATTTTGTTGAATCTTTAGATACTATATATATATATATATATGAATTGGACCCTTGTAGATAATCAATTTATCTCCACTGCCAAAATTTTCAAAGTTAGATATCCCTGTTTGTTCCCTTGGTAACAAACCATCACCCCACCGGCATACTTGTAGTAACTACATGCATGGTCTTACCACCTCTGAAGAAACGCTCGTCTGTTGCCCACTCTCAGATTTGGCTTTAGATCCCAACACGTGTTGTTCACGCCAACTTAGCTCGCTCAAGTTGTGTGCCTATGCACCTCCGTGAGTAGTGACTCCTCTGTTGTCCGTTTGGAATCTTTATGATCAGTGATAGAGGCCATCTCAGGGTAACCTGTAGTTCAAGTATGGCAGTTCTCTGGTTTGTTCTCAGGTAACCAGACGATATATTAAGGATATATTATGTTAATAAACATGATCTTATGTGTCACAAATTTTCATCATTTTAAAGTTGTGATCTTGTCCTTCTGTCATGCACGGAAAGGAGGAGAATACACGTACACAAAATCTGGTATATGGATTTCTAAGTTTGCCGAGAAGTGCATGATCATGAAGTTCTGTCTGGGGGAGAAGGAGCGGAAGATTGCAACATTTATGTGTTTTCTAGGCCCTGAAACTTACATTTTATATTTTCTCAATATCGTTGAAGGCAATAATTGGGATAACATCAACGAAATTAAACAAGGACACTTCATTGTTCTTGCAAGATGGCCAAGACATCTTTTGTTTTTGTGTCCTTCAAATGAGATGTAATCTGCTGGTAATGATAAAATAGAGAGTTTTAATAGAGCTCAAAATTTGTGCAGCTTGACCCAGACTTTGAAGCAGATTTTGCTCAAGGTGAGTTGAGAGTTGACATGCTTGGACGAGAAGATGTTGGCCAATCCAAGTCAAACGAAGATGAGGCCAGCACCTCCACAACACATCACTCAGGAAACTATGCAGTTTCTCCGAGACAGCTTAGCTTGCGCCTGCACGAGGTCATTCAATCAAGACTCGAAGAACGTGTGAATGAGCTCGAGACTGCACTGCAGAACAGCCAGAGAAAGATACAGATTATGGAATCCGGGCGTAAAGATCGGGGAGAGTTCTCGAATGGTCGACTAAAATATTTGTCAATGCAGGAAAGTCCAAAATCCATGTCTCATCCTCCTCTAGTCATGAATTTATCAGGGGAAGCTCTTGATGCTTACAACGAGGCTTGTGAAGAACTGATGAAGATGAGTGACTCAGAGGAAGAGGATTCACCTTGCAGGATCTACGAAGACATTCGTAACTCTCATTCCTCAATTCCAGAAGTGAAGTCGCTATGGGAATCGTTTCCCAACAGTTTAAGAATGCAGGAAGAGCATATCTCCTTGGTTCTCGGATCAGATGACACATCTAATAGCGGACACGAGATTAGTGATTGTGAGGATGAGATGGAGAAGGAATTGATAAAGCAGATTGTGGAGAGAACCAAGAAGGGCTCCCCTGTAGTTTTGAATGCACAAAGCCTGCTGTTTTCATTGGATGATAATGAGCTTTTCGACGGAAAGAAGTTTTGATTTTTGCAATATATGTACATAGAAGGGGATGATGCTTCATCTCATAGACGGTATCTCCTTGTGTTGTTGTACGCTTATCATTTGTGCCAATTGTGTTTTGGTCCTTCAGAGCTTCTGCTAAAAACTTCTAGAGATCTGATTCATTAATATTAAATACACCAAATAATTCAACGACTTAGTTAAGCCTCTACAATTTCTATATATATATATATATATATATATATATGTATGCATAATTGATTCTACGCATTTTTCCCCACAAGCTTTTTCCTCCTCTTTTTCATTTGAAAGAATATATTAGCTTCTCAGATATTTGTACTTTTAGGCCAAGGCAGGGCATAACACTTTTTAAGTGGCAAAACTCTCCTTGCAAATGGCTCTGGATGAATTTCCAATAGACTTGCTCCACCCAAAAAAAAAAGAAAAAGTTGATTAGAACAGCTTGTATAAATATCGACACTTTATGAACAAAACAATGCCCGTCTTCAGGACACAGCCACAGATGCCCCTTGAAATACAATTATTTGAGAATTTCAGGTTTTGTAATTGAGAACAAGGTAAAAACTGCATCCAAAATCGAGGTCCGAGCGCCAAGACCACAAATAAAGATATAACAATTCAGTAACAGGGGGCATATAAGACCCTGAAAAGCTAAGAAGAGGAGTTAAGGGGGCAAAAAGGAAAAAAGAACAATCTACTTAACATATTAAAAGAAGCAATATGCATTACTTCCCGTACTCCTTTTTTCAAGCTCTTTTTGCAAAGTCAGCATCGTCATCATCCCTGAAAGTTTCTTCCGACTGACCATTCTGGTTATTATCGCCAAGTGCACTATCGACGGCATTGTCTCCGCTGCTGCCAGCGAATTGACCATCACTGCCAAACCCTGACCCAGAACTTCCATCATATCCACCACCAAAACTGCCACTGCCACCAACACCTCCGGCAGAGTTGTCACTGCCACCAAGGTCACTGGAGAAGTTTTCACTGCCACCAGCACCTCCAGCAACATTGTAATTCCCAGTATTACTGCCATAGCCTCCAGCATCACCAGTAGCTGCATAGTTACTGCCACCAAAGCCCCCTGAATTTCCACCATAGCTGCCACCACTGTAATTAGGATTGTAGTTTTCACCATAGCCGCCGCCATAGTTACCACCGCCATAACCTCCACCACCACCAGAGTAGCCACCGCCACCATAACCACCACCACCATAACCGCTGCCACCGTATCCTCCGCCACCATAGCCACCGCCACTGTAGCTGCCGCTATTACGCCTATCGGTAGCATAATTCACCCTTACACGGCGACCATGAAGTTCCTGGGAGAACAAAGGTTTTGCCCAAAATAGCAGAGTCAACAAAATCTAATAGCAAGGACTAAGTAAATGATCCATAGACTAGTTAGCAGCCATACATATGACTTGGAACAGGACAAAGTTTATTGGAAAATCTCTTGGCTTCTGTATTTAATTGCCTTTCGAGAGCTAAGACTATCAATCTTATAATATAGGCATTATCATTTAAATTTCCAGTTCTTCATTTGTTGAAGGTGAGAATCAAACAAATGTAATGTTCTGATGTGCCATCAGAATATATAGATGAGATATCTGTATGATGTAACGGATCATGGAAGCACTCTTAAACTGGTCAAGAAGAAGATAACACAACTGGTCGTAAGTACTCTAAAGCAACACTGAAAGAGAAGTTCGAAAATGACTCAGGCACACTAGGAATAGAAAAACGCACAAATCTGGGATGTAAAACATCTGGGAGGTATGACTTCCTATGTTTCTAGTATTTGAAACATGGTAAAATAAAGAACACAATGTTGTACAATAGACCTCGAACATCAAAAAAAGACATTCACCACCCAAGATCAACCTATTGCTGTTCCAAGAAATAAAGGAGAAGAATTTTCAGTACCTGTCCATCCAAAGCCTGGATGGCACTGCTTGCCTCTTCGCTCGAAGTGTAGGTGATAAACCCAAATCCTCTGGATCTACCAGTTTCTCGGTCCACAATAATTCTTGCTGCACAATTTATAAATTCAATCAGCACGTGTCTGAAAAAACTAAGTTAACAGATGAGGCATGTGACATATCACTTTCACTTCCAAATAAAACAGCATAGACCAGATGACAAAATAAATAGAGTTACAAAGGCTCCACCCTAAAGTCTCAGACCATGCAAGTAAATAGCAGGGAATCATATTTATGTGAGATCAAATGTGTTAACAAGTCACCAGGGCCACCCATACACAGGTAACAAACAACAAAAACATGTGCAACTAATTGCAAACACCCGTAATCTATCTATAACTCAAAATCAACACAGTAGCTAGTGACCTACCATCAACAACTTCACCGTATTTTGCAAAAGCTTCCCTCAGACTCGGCTCATCTGTCCCGTATGAAAGACCTGCAATAAAAAATATAAGTCTTAACAAACAAAAACGGACAGCGGTGATACATGGAAGTCGAAAAACAGAGATTAAAATTCACCTCCAATAAAAAGTTTCGAACTTGGCCCGGAAGACATACATCGTATAGCTTGGAAGATAGGGAGTTTGAAGGGAGACGCTTCAGAGCTGACCTGCTTTGCTGCAGATTGCCTTAGGATATTCCCAACTTTACTCAAGAAAGCCATCACAATCACCTAAAGAAAACCACAAATTAAAATCTTCAATTGAGTCAAAACAAAGCTCGGCACTTCATTCTCCACCAAAATATTTTAAAAACAACACCATATAAATAATAAATCATGAAACCCATTAAACTATTACCAGCATACCATATACTAATACCCATTTCTAGGTAACCTTTATCTTTAAATTAATAATAACCAAACGAAGAAAAGAAAATACCAAAACAAACAGAAATAACTTTCACAGATGATATATTCACATCCCAAAACCAATTCAAACAGGTCCAGATACTATATGAAAAACCCATTTCCGCACAGCTCTCTATCTTCTTTACCAAATAATCCAAAAGCAAGAAAACAATCAGCGCAATCATTTGAACACGAGATGCATCCAAAAACTCTATGAACCTTTAAACCCAAGAATCAAAAAAATTCAAAAGTTCCATTTATTTTGCCTCACTGTAGCACCAACCAAACCGATCTTGAAAATAAAAAAAAATGAAAATTTTTTTTTGAAAAATCGCACACAACAATAAAAATAACCGATCAATTTGTATCACCAAAGTCAAAACTAAATCTCCACAGAAAGAATTGAAATGAAACGAAAAGAAGTGGAAAAAGAAATGATCAGAAAAATCGAAAGAGAAATAATCTGTGAGATTCTTCTTCCAAGCGTACCTTGCTCGATCTTTCACTATGATTCAGAACAGACTAAAACCCTAAAACCTTCGATTTGGGTGGGGTTTATGAAGGTGAAGGAGAGACGAGGGAAGAGGGAGAAGGCTTATATTGGGAATGCAGTAAGAAATGTCACCCATTAGATTGTAAGTGGAGTTGCGACAGCCGTTGGATGAGAAGAGCGATGGTGAGGTCGGAGATATTTGTGGAACCGTAGGACTGTGGCGTGTGATGTTTCGATTGGGCTGTCATTTTTCTTTTTGTGACTTGCCATGACCTTATTGGCCCCTAATATTCTTTACTAGAAAAATTACCGGTGGAAAAGCACGGACTTTACACGCACACATTAAGAGCCAATTTGTTTCGAAAACTCTTTAGATTCTTTAGGATCCATTTAGTAAATAGATTCGAATCAGTAATTTAAAGGGTGTTGGAAGGATGATGGGAACCAGTTGTTAAAACTACTTTTACTGTAGCATGTGAGTGCTTTACACTTTAGCAATTTTTTTTATTGTTATTGTAGCATATGAGAACTTTACACTGTTTATAACTGAGCTTGTGATGAGAACCGTTGCCAAACAGCCTCTTAATTTGAGTTAGTGTGATTTGAATTATGATTTAGTTAGTGATTTGAATTGTTATTCGAATTGACATTTAGATGTATATTTAAGTTTTAATCTGAATATAAAATAAAATTGACATTTATGTTTGGAGAGATAGTAAAGATAGTTTTTGATTTATTAATAAATTTAATAAAATCTTAATGTTAATGATCTTAAAAAATATGCAATATGGATATTGATTTATTCATCTCTTTATTAAAAACACAGTGAAAAAAGAATCATCTCAACTAGATATCAAATGAAAAAGTTATGAATTTTTTTCTCAAATATAGGAGATGATATTTTAGCTTTTTCTGTAGTAAAGATATCTAAGTATCAAAAGTTTAAGGGGGCCCGTTTGGTAAAGGTATTCGAATTATGATGATTTAGATTCTTTTTAAATAGTATTGTGATTTGGATTATGATTTGAGTAATGTGATTTGAGTTATAATTCGAGTTATTGTTTGGTTGACAGAGTATTTAAAATTAGATTTAGATAGAATATTAAAATATGTGTTTGGTAAGTTTTTGAATCCTAGTTTAAGTTATAAATATGTGTTTGGTATATGTAAGATTTAAATTAGGATTTTTGGTAGCCCTTTTGTCAAAATTAAAATTTTTTTTTTTACAAAAATAACGCATTTTTTTTAAAAAGCATAAAATGGTGTATGAAATAAATTATTTTCAATTTATTGAATGCAATAAGAAATCAATATTTGGTACACATGAACACAATATTAAAAAAATTAAAGTTATAATTGTATTAAGTCTTCTTTTTGTTGCCTATTTAATCTTGTTGTCATGTTCATGCTATTAGCAATTTGCCGAAATATCCAATTCTCTCTCCAATCAATTATGTATTTACGGGAAATTTTTTTTTACAATCCATTCAAAGATTGTGCTCCTTTTTCAATAGTTTCAGGATCTCAACCAAGGCCACTTGCATTTATTAGAACGAAATATAGTTGAAAATTTTTCCTAAGTCGATTACGTTTTTACTTGCAACGTTCGCCAGGAACACCTTGACCAAAAATTTCCCCTGCCCATCGGTCCCAGTCGGCTGCGATAGGATGTCGTCCGAGGGCAGTTGTTTGATGGTCCAGTAGCCTTAATAACAAAGCTTTCTCATTTTGTTGGCTCCAATTAACGGTTGCCTCATCATCGTTCCTCTTCTTTCCCATCTTTCCCAGTTCCATTTTTTCAGTCCATAGAGCGCACAACAGCAAATGCACATGCAAGTATGGCACAAAAAGAACGTAGTGAAATGTTAATAAGTATTGCGTCATACAACTGGCTTAGAGATTAAATTGCTTCTTCCACTTCACATTAGGAGTCTCATCATGGTGGATTAGCACTTAAGACGTCCATGCCCATGCTACTTCCGGTTGGTATGCATAAGAACAGGTGGAAATTTACAAATAAAACCCCATAATCCTATGCATAGGCAACCGCTAGCACAGTGGTATAATAAGCACGACAATCCACAACAAAAAAACTTCAACTAACGTGAGCAAGCAAAGTGTAGTTTTATCACATCCAGGCCTTTCTCAAAGATTATAATGTAGTACCAACAAACTCATCAAGTTTAATTTCTATTAACCAAAAAAAAAGAAAGGAAAAAAAGATCAGCCATCATTTATAAATCGTAATAACAACAAGTGTAAACTTCATGACAAATTCGTAGCTCACTTTTCACAAGTCATCGTATTAAGTCCCCGATTTCACTGATGACAAAGAATGTAGTACCATTAAACTTATAAAGTTTAATAACTACTAACCAATCAAAATACTAGGCAGAACACACAATAGATAACTAACATTTCATGCTCCATCATGTGCAAATACGAAATCCAAATGAAACTGTCAACTGATTCATAATTTGGGGGCAATACCAAAAACTACACTTCAAATGGGAAAATAGAGAGAAACCCCACATAACTATACCCTACAAGGGACATAAACCTACATGAGAAAAATAGCACAGAAATGTTTCTGAACTTTATATGAGAGTGAAGGTTTTGCCATTCAATGATAGGAATAATCAAACAAATTCATCATTCAATGAAATCTGATTTCATAAAAGCATTAAGTTATGAAGGTGTTGCCATTCAATGATAAGAATAATAAAAAAAATTCATCATTGATCATCAGTTGCAACTAAATCTCAATTTTTTCACTCATATTCCTTTCAAAAAAACAAGCACCTAACACCTTCATCAACAACTGTAATATAGCACCAGAAGCAATGAAGCATGTTTTTTTCATTATTGTTTTATTTCCACAGTTAAGCTTCTTTGCAGCATACATTAGAAAAGTACCCATTAGTTTTTAATCATCGTTTCATGTGCTATATATATGGTAAAAGCTTTGGACAAAATTTTTCACAAAAAATTTGAAAAGAAGAAAGAAAAAAAACTGGAGAATTTCATCCAAGTTCGAAAAAGAAAATGTGTCGAATATCAATTTGAATCTTGAGTCATACTCAGGGAGCTAAAGAAAGACATGCAAGAAAATGGCATTTTTATTTGGAGGCCAAAAAACTAACCGTGTTTGAGCCCACCAACGATTGGGTCGACTCCGACTGAACCCAAGCAACTCGCGAGCAAGACAGTCGTCGCCTATTACGCCGTCGACAACGGTAACAGTTCAGTGATGCACGGTAGCGTAGAAACGAATTAAGCTGAGCCGATCTCCATCGACAGAGGCGATGAGGGAGTCCACGGCACAGGGTCGCAGCACAAGGACTAGAAGTCGCCGTTTTCGCAGAGACAAAGCGAGGGAGAGGGGAAAAGAGAGAGACGCGACGAAAATGAGGAACACAGTACATATTAACCCATACACGGTTAGGAGTTGGGGGGATTATTGCAAAAGCAAACCCTCAACGGTAACAATGGCAGAGATTGTTGACGAAGCAGAGGGCACAGGAGAAATTCTCTTGATTTGGATTCCCATCTGAGTCACTGTAGCTCAGGGCCCGTTTGGTTGGAGATCTAAAGTAACCCTTTTAACTCAAATATAAACTTGAGTATCATTAGCCATTTGAGTTCACGTTTGGTGAGCCTATTTTTGCAATCCATTCAAATCCTTTTTTGGGTCCTCCCAGTATTGTTTT
>CAMOHE010058862.1:0-18769 GCA_946598075.1 Artocarpus hirsutus
TGAGAGGAGAGGGGTAGCTAATCCCAAACCAAACATGATATGTCCAACCTTTGGGACATCATAAACATGAACATAAACATAGGGTGTGCAACACTTAATTAGGTGATACATATATACATACTTATACTTTTATACTTTGAAAAAACATTATCATGAAAACATGCATGAACTTTCATGCCTTAAACTTCATGAAAAATCATCATGAGAAATCATCATAAAACCATCATAAAAATGGATTTCAAACTTTTCATAAAACTCATACTTTTCATAAACTCATACTTTTCTTAAACACATACTTTTCATAAACACATCATGTTGCAGGTGATAATGTACTTACCTCAAATGAGCTTACTAAACCTTACTTTTGTAGTTGACAACGCCGCGGTCTTGATGTGCTCACTTCTCAATGTGTTCATATCATACATTCATAAAATGGTAATTAACATTTACTTTAACAAATTAATTACCATAACATAACATTTATAGCATCCATTTCATAAAAACATCATACATGCATTTTCTTTAAACATAAAACATAGAAACAACATTTTCAACACATTTACACTTCTGACCTACATGAATTTAAAAATTAATAACTTAACATTCACTTATAATTTGAAAACCAAAATTGGCAGAGACATACATAACATATATACCTACCACCATGATTTTTCTTTAGTCATAAAAATCTCATTTAACAATTTAAATAATTCACATAACATTCAACATACAATCTGCCAGCAATAGCTGGGCAGTTAACACTTTTATGTTAGGTCCAATTTTCACATTTTCATATCACAGAAAAATCCACAAAAATTCTTACATGTAATACACTCATAGAATTATAACATATTCAAAAATCAGCCCAAAATAAATTCCTGTCACTTCAAAACATGCATTAAAAGGCAGAGACCAAAATCATACACTAGGCGCAAATCAGTGAGTTATATGTAATAATAATTCCCAAACAATTAAAATAAATTTATTTAGACCTAAAAATTCATATGATATCATTTTTAACCTACACATACAGTAGCATAAAATTTCTCATTTCCAAATAAAATTATATAATCATAAAAGAAATAATCTCATAACAAGAATCTCACAGCTTACATTTTAAGCAGTTACATGACCTAGGTTTATTAAAAATTCTATAACTCATGAAATACTCATCAAATCATTACCAAAATTTCCAGTCCTATACTTAACATATATATATACATATCCGCCAAATTTCATGCAAAACAACATTCATTTACAACAAAAACAATAACCATACATATGTGCAACCAAACTGATCAGCAACAATTTACTGTGAGTGGTGGAGAGGAGAAAATTCATAACTTTTTATATAAAATTCGGATTAAAGTGAAATTTGGAGGAGAATCTCATAACGCATGCATAATTAACATACTAAAAATTCAGAGTAAAATAAAATTCGTAGAGAAAGATATAGCAGTCACAATACAGGAGAAAAATATGCTTAAGAATTTCTGAGATTGAGTTCATACCTTAGAACGATTTCTTCTTAAAATTTCTTGAATTATCTCCAAAGAAATTTTTTGATATTTTAACAAATAATTAACAGGGGAAATTTTAGAGGAAGATGAAGGAAAGAAATGTGATAAGAAGAGAGAGAATGAGAGAGAAATCAAGAGAGAGAGAGAGAGCGTTTGTGTGAAATGAAAGTTACGAAAAAAAGAATGAGAGGCATTTCAGAATTTTCTGACTATTATTGGGCATTTTCCACATGGAAATGGAGGAGATTAAGCGAGAAAAATCAGAATTTCCAAGAACGTTTCGAGTTTCCATACTTTGCTTCTAAAAAAAATGGAAAACTTATCCATTAATTCAATTAATTCAAAAGTCAAATGTTTCTTTACCAAAATTAAACAAATCATCCCATAATTATGTTAATTATCCAGAATAAATCATCCTTATCACAAATTTAACCTCATCACAATTTTTGTGAAATTTCTGCTGACTGCTTGTCAGCTGTCATCGGCCTGCCGATCTCTATCTTCGGCCTGCCAATCATTGAAGTCCGGCCTACCGATGATATACCATCAGCTTGCCGTTCTGAGCAAAACATTTCAGCTTGCCAAACTGAATGGTCCGGCCTGCCGATCTGCCCTTAAATACAAAAATCATTCATAACATTAATTATCAATGGAAAAAAAATATGATTAAACATATAACATTAATGACATAAACATTTGAGCACATCAATTCCACGTGAGCGTCACCTGCCATAACACTTAGAATAAAATGGTTAGCACCATCTATCATATATCATAACACATATCATAAATATAACATTTAACGTCGTTATTTATTATAACATAATCCGTTACATGAAATTAGGCGGGCGTTACACATATGTTACTAAGTCTCGATGTGATAGTATAGTTATGTTCATATTACTAAGCTTGAATAATGTATATATTGTAAATAAGGAAATGAATGAAACAACTGTTTCAAGACTCTTTTATACTGAAATGTATATTTTAAGTAAACCATAACTCTTATAATGAAATTGAAAGGTTAATGCTTCATATCCTAACAAAATAAGCTTCATACGTGCTCATTAGTTAGCTTAAGGTGTATTACAATTAATGATGGAGAATGCCAACTCCCTTTGTTTCTCCCATGAAAAAAAAGAAAGAAAGAAAATAATAATAATAATAAGAGAGAGATGCCCGAATGGCTTGGACCCCTATGGAAGGGATCCTTTATTCATAGGAGCGACAGAGTAATTTTAGGAAATTAACAGCATGTTTGTTTTAGGTATTTTTTGGAACCAATAGAGTCAAATTTAGATTCAAGTATTAAGAATCCTTTAGATACATGTTTGTTTTCCTCAAAATCTGAATCAAATGAATATCAAGAATTTAAGTTTTTAGAATTCTGATTCCTCCTAAACTCTTGATATTCGGAATTCTTTGCTATAGGAAAAGTTGAAATTCTTTCTCCTCTATTTGAGGACAAAAATCATAACTTCTTCATTTGATATCCAATTGAGATGATTCTTTTTTTCATTGTGTTCTTAGTGAAGAGAAGAATAAATTAAGATCTATATTGCATATTTTTTAGGATCATTAACATTAAGATTTTATCACATTTATTAATTAATCAAAAACTATTTTTACTACCTCCCTAAACAGAAATTCTAATTTTATTCCATGCTCATATTAAAAATTAAATGTATATCCAAATGTTAATTTGGATAATAATTCAAATCACTAATTCAAATCATAATTCAAATCATATAGCTTCAATCAAATCACTAATTCGAATCCATTAACCAAACGGACCTTAATTCCACTATGTTTTTAGCCCATTGGTTTCCAAACTACTACTTTGGAAATGCACGCTTTGTTTCCTGATAGGACAAATAATAATGGACTTCATATTTGGTGATATCATATTGTAGATGTATTATATTATATTGGCTTTGTTTCACATCGTTTCAATTATATAGTTTTAATTGTTATAGTGTAAAACTCTTATATATTATAGTGTAAAGTAAAAGAAAGCAACAGTGTAAAATTAATACATGCTACAATAAATTAGTTTTAATTTTTTGTTGTAACTATATTACCAAATGCGCTCATTATAATATATTGTATTATTTATATAGAATAGTATGTTTGATCTATATCACATTAAATTATTTAATGATACAATATCATGTTTGCTTACTAACGAATAGAATTATAAATTGGATTTTTAATGAGACAAAATTTAGCCTTTGTTCCATTCTAACTTGACTTCGGCCTCAATCTCGACCCCACTAGAAGAGGTGAAGGAAAGGTTGAGTTGTTTATTAGGGGCTTTTTTAGAAAGATTTTCAGAGCATTAATCAAATTATATTTTTTTTAAATTGAAGGGTCAAAATTTATTTTTTTAAAAAAAAATTAAGGGATCACAATGTAATTTTGAAATTGAGCTGTCAAAATATAATTTTCTAAAAATTATTTTTTGCAGTTGAATGCTCAAATTGTAATTCTATAAAATGAATGGGTCAAAATAACTTTTTTTTAAATGATGAGTCAAAATGTAATTTTAAAAACTAATCCTGATTTTTGTATTTGAAAATTTTTTGATACAGTCAAAATATATTTTTGAACCTTTTTATAAGGCCCTTTAAGTTAAATTATATAATACAGCCTACTGTATAGATTTTTTATGCACAATACATATTGTATAAAGTTTGAAATTGGTATCAAATTATACGAAATATAAATGTTACCACACCTGTATTATTCTTAAATAACGCAATAAGAAGTGCTAACACAGTGTACCAAATATGCTTCAAGGTAGACTCTTCCTTGGGAAAGCTCCTTTGATGCGAGCTCGAGACCTCCAATGCAAGATGGAGATTGTTTTGATGCATGATCTTGATCAACTTTTATGCAATCTCAAGATCATTAAGTTGCAAAATCAAAATCATTATGATGCGATTTGAGTTTTTTGACCACAGCTTAAGGAGTAGTTTTCTTTTTCTTTACTTTTTAACCCATACAGTCAAATCGACACAATTTAAATCTGTATACCAAATGGGAACTCTTGAAATAATACCATTCACATTAGTCATATTTGTTAACTTGGTACTACCCACAATGAACTTGGTCACCTAACCACTCCTAATTTTGATTAGTTGCAAATAAACCTCCCAGAGATGCCAGTAGAAGGAAATTTTTATCCAGCAATGTCAAGCATAGTTTCTGCCAGCATTCTGGTGGAATCATTTTAGTGCCACAGGCATAATTTTGGGTAATATGTTCAAACCCAATTGGTACAACTTTCTCATTTTTGGCAGGTAAGGGGAAGAATTTTCACTCACTTTTCTTAGTTGACAAACGGGAACCATTTCAGAGATGCGAGTGTATTAAAAAATGATTTTAAAAAAGAGTTTTATAAACGAAATTACATGTGAACTGTGAGATATTTCTCCAAAGGAAAAAGAGAGACACAAAGGATCAAAAAAAGAGGTACATGATTCTATCTTTCTTCAGGAATTAATTCACATGGAAAAGCATAAATTCAACAAGAAAAGGGGAGAGCACATTTGACATTGGCTTTTCTTTCGTCAAGGCCATGAAAGTCTCTGATTGTTGTCAGCCTAAAAAGGATAGTTTTTAGAAAGCCTTTTGACCAAAACACTTGCTATAATCTAAAGGAATATATGCTTACATACAAAGGAGGTTGTTCAATAACCCAACAAATTGCTCCGCCCCAACTTCACCAAGTGGCTGAAGTCGCATTTTTAGGCCACCGTATTTCCTTACCTTGGTTTCACTTGCTAATTGATAAACCTAGCTAATAAGTTTCAACTGTTACAGTATAAAGCTTTCATATGCTCCAGTGTAAAGCAAAAGTTTGCTAGAGTGTAAAGCTCACATGCTACAGTTTTTTGATTCAACTATGTTACCAAACACTCTCTAAATTCATTCCAAAAATTTTTATGAATAAATAAAAAATAAAAAAACAAGGGCTCAACAGTAACAGAGTAAGGACTTAGTTTCAAGAGACATAAGTTAGAATCCATTAAATTGTCAGCCTTAGTACTATGAACATCTGGAAGTATATACATATTCAATTTGTTGATTTTTTTTGCTACGTGAATGTAGAACTTTCTTAAAAGTTGAGTCTATTTGGCATTAATATGAAAAAACAATATTTTGTTTTCAAAAACAAATGGTGGTGTTTGGAACTTGTTGTTTGAGAACAGCTTTAAAAATTTTGAGTCAAAAAACTAAATAAAAAAAGAAATCTAAATTGCTTTCTAGTGTTCTCTAAGAACAGAAAAACAACAAGTAAGAAAACAACATTTTACTCCGATAAAGGGTGGTAATTAATGTTGATAGGTCATGTTTGTGTTAGGTTGAGACTTAATTATATTATATGTAAAAAATACCCTAATACTAATATGGCCTGTGATATGAAGAGGGTAAGAAATCCCAACACTAACCAACCCCCTAACACGGGTTGAAATAAAGATGATGTGTCCTAACCTATGACCTATATGACACTCGATCCTCAATCAACTTGCAATCTAAAATCAACCTCTGATATTTTGTAAATTTAGTCTACAATTTATGCACTAAAATTTCATAAAAATACATATTTTCCCAAGATTACATTAGTTATATGCTACAACACATCCAATTTAGTGTCTATCTATTGATACTATATATACTAAGGTAAATTATTATAAAAAGTGATAGATTAATAAGTTACAGACTAATTTAATGTCAAGTAGATTTATATAAACACGATTTTTTTTAGACAGTTAATTTTAGGTTGACACTAAAATGAATCGGTAGCTTTTTTTTTTTTTAATAACCCGCAACAAATCTATTGTGTTATAGTGTCATAACATGTAATGTTAGCCCTACACTTTAGGGTCGGGTTGATCAAACTCAAGTTGGGATTGAATCAACGAGCTAAGACCTACATTGGGATTGGCTCGACGGACTAGGAAACACATTGCTGTTGAACTGATGGGATAAGATCCACATCAAGATTAAACAAACGGACCAAGAGTTGCGTTAGATAGGGCCAACAAGACAAGATAAGCTCTAGGATTAGGTCGATGGGATGGAAATCCCTTCGAGATTGGGCCAATCAGACGAGACACACGCTGGGATCAACAAGGAATGTTGGTGATATCTCTTACTCCTGTAGGCTTTATGACTTGTTACACACTCTATTGCTGGCTTTATAGACAATGTAGCCTGAGAACAAATTGCCATGGTGATTGAAGTTTAAGCTAAGGCTTCTCCACTTTCATGGGCAGAACATTCTAGAGCCCCATGTATGGTTATCAAGATCTTATAATGTCAAGCTGAGCATAAATGCCATCAGTGTCTATTGCTTTGGTATGACCTACGCTAGGATTAGTAAACCAATGTGACCCGCTAGAATCGGGCCTACAAGATGGGACCCACACCGCAATTAGACTAACATGTTGAGATCCACGTCAAGTTAGAGTCGATAATCCCCTCACGATCCTAAGAGAGACCACAAGCTGCTGGCCCAACTCCAATACTGATCTTGGCTTGATGCCAAGAACAATGAACAATAATTAAACATTTTTGGGTTAAATATACTATTATACTTCATAGTTTTGATTAATTCTCAATTTATTATTCTACTTTTAGAAACAATAAAGATATCTTTTAAATTTAAAAAGCTTGTTTCAATTTTATCTCTTGTAGACTTTTTAGACAAAACAAATACATAAAGATAAAATAAAAATACTTTAATTAGACCAAATTTGTTTTTAAAATATATTTTTTCTTAAAAATTATTTTTTTTAAAAAAATTAAACATTTAAAAAACCATAAAACTTAACATCTTTTTTTTAATTTAATATTTATTTTAAATTTTTTTTATGTTTTTAAATCTATAAAATATTTTCTATAACTATTTAAAGATAGTTGTATTATTTTGTCCAATTAAATTACTATGCTCGACCACAGTTGCCGCCTATGCTTATTTCTATTTTTCCTATAAAATAAAATAAAATAAAATAAAAGTCCGGCGTATTTGTAGTATGTAAATCATGTTTCTTCTTTTGAGCATCTCACTTTTTTTATTATTATTTTTTAATTTGGATTCTTTTTTGACCAACCTCAAGCACCCAGAACCAATACCACAAAAATTAAAAACGAAAATAAAAATGAAAACGAAAATTAGACAAGAGTCAATAAATACTAAAAAAATAGACAAAAGAATGGCAATAATCATACCCGAGCGGCAATAATTTAATTTAATCCCACGCGATTCTGCACGGTCCGTGGACCGGCGATAGGAACGGCAACGTTTTGCTGTCGTAAACCACCTGAACTTCTCCTCTTTCTTTGTGTCTGCTAGTCTTCGGTCTCATGTAATTTGGTTACTTCTTTTTTTATTATTATTTTCAAGTTTGCATTGAATTTATTTTTTTAAGCCTTGTTTGGGTAGTAGAAAACCGCAGGAAAAGGGATAGAAAATATGTTCCGCAACTGGGTTGTTTTAGTTTTCTCGAGGTAGAAGCTTTACAGTGAACTGCTACAAAGATTTTTTTTTTTCATTTTTTTTGCTGGTTTTACTGTTTCATTTGGGATACTACTCGTTTCTTGCATATATTTTCATTGGGATTAAAGGAGCTTGTAGTTAAATTTTTTGTAGCAGCAAAAAAAAGAAAAAAATTGGTTTGTGCTCTTTTCTTTTTTCCTTTTATGTTAAAAAGCTGTTGGATTTAGAATATAAGTAGTGTGTGGAGTTTTCGTTGAGAATTGGTCATTTGGAAATATGTAAGTCAATTAAGAGTTGTGACTTTCAGGAGAAACATATCTTTTTCATCTAGTTCCAATTTGCTGTCATACTTTATTATTAGTAAAATGATTAAGGTATTTTTTAATCTGATATGATTTTTGATGCAATTTGGTGGGTTAATTCTATTTTCTTCTGGTTTTGACATGACAGGGCAATTTTCAGTTAGAATTCCTCTTAAATTTAAGGGTTAACGGATTTTAGCACAAATAAAGGAAGATTTGTTTATACCCAAATAAGCGAAGCAATTGTTTCACAGTGGTTGTGGATTCATCAAGTTGGATCTTTGTGATTTTATTGGTTTTGAATTTGGATAGGTCATTTTTACTATGGAAAAAAGATGTTGCTGTCAGCTTAAACTTTTGAGAAGATTTTTGAACTCATAATCTAGTAAATATTATTGATAATCTCAGTCAGGTTAAAGCATGGAGGAGGGTTCAGTACCATCACAGCAACAGCCACCTTCTCCTTCCCTTTGGTTCAAAATCTCGACATTCAAGAAAACGGCATGGGAAACATATAAAAGAAAGCCAATCTCATACTGGATTCTTCTGGTTTTAAGCAGTGCTGCAATGCTTGTGGCATTCCCTGCTTCAAGCCTTCTATCGCGGCTCTATTTCCAGAATGGTGGAACCAGCAAGTGGATCATCTCATGGGTCGCAGCTGCAGGGTGGCCTCTAACCGCTTTCGTCTTAATTCCAACCTACTTTGTCTGTGGGACTTTTCCTACTCCTCTGGATTGGAAGCTCACCCTTTCCTATATTGTGCTCGGTTTCTTAAGCGCTGCTGACAACCTCATGTACGCATACGCATACGCTTTCCTCCCAGCATCCACTGCAGCTCTTTTGGCATCGTCGTCACTAGTTTTCTCCGTGTTATTTGGATATCTTCTCGTGAAGAACAAGATCAACGCGTCGATAATCAATGCCATTGTGATCATCACTGCTGCCATGACCATCATAGCCTTGGATTCGGATTCAGACAGATATGGCAATGTCACTGATAGCCAATACATCATGGGGTTTGTATGGGACATCCTGGGGTCTGCTCTTCACGGGCTGATTTTTGCACTATCTGAACTAGTCTTTGTGAAATTGCTCGGCAGGAGATCGTTCCATGTCGTGTTGGAGCAACAAGTGATGGTCTCGGCATTTGCATTTGTGTTCACCACTATTGGGGTCATTGCCAACAAGGATTTCCAAGGAATGGCGTCTGAAGCTAGGACTTTCAAAGGCGGTGAAACTTCCTATTTCCTTGTTCTCATTTGGGGTGCCATCACTTTCCAGCTTGGGGTGTTAGGAGGCACGGCGGTGCTTTTCTTGGCTTCCACCGTGCTCGCTGGTGTTTTGAATGCAGTAAGGGTGCCACTCACGGGCATTGCAGCCGTCATACTGTTGAATGACCCTATGAGTGGCTTCAAGATCCTTTCTCTTGTTGTAACGTTTTGGGGATTTGGTTCTTATATTTATGGCAGTTCCAATACAAGTAAAGGCTCGACATGACAAATTATAGTGACTTATCTTTTATCAGGTTCAGCAAACTAGTGCATAGATCATATATTTGGGTTTTGCCGTTCTGGTAAAACGGATCACTAAATTAATGCATACATCTTATGTTGTACGATGTGATATGATATATATGTATCAGAGTACGGCAATTACTGTAAATAAAGTAGTCTTTTGTGCTCCTTTCAGCTTTTTTATATTTCGTTGACCTTTTGTCTTTACAGAACGAGGAATACTAGGAACACTCTTGAACATTCTCTTCATCACTTTCTCAATTATAACTTGGATATATTATGATTTTCTGCGATCCAACCCAAAACTAGTAATTTGAGATTACGATTCATATTTCACAGATGGGATTTCATAGTTTCGCCAATCTAGAAAATAACAATATTGAAGGCCCACTTTTTCAATATCAAAAGCTAATATAAAACGTGTCTCAATATAAAATAGCTCAATAAAGTCTAATTTGTTACAACCCTATTAAACTAAGTCAAACTTGCTTCAATAAAATCTAATTTGTTACAACCCTATTAAATTAAGTCAAACTTGCCTCAGTAAAACTCAAAGTGAAGTCTTGTTTATTCATCAGTTGTACTTAAAATTTCAATGTAATTCAACTCAAAATGAAGTATTCTTGTAATTACGAGTTTGATTTATTGCATATAGATCATCATCCAACCATATAGGTTCTACTTGTGAACCTAAAGGTGCATTATAATCCTTTGATCTATATCTAATTCAGGATCCAAATCAATTCGGATCTTATATTTCTCAAATCAACTACATCTTTTTAGTGTTGGAAAAAAAACAACCATAAGGATTGATCTTTATTTATTTATTTATTTTTTTCTCTCTATCTTTTTTTTTTTTTTGTTTATATTTGTATCTTCAACGCTTCATTTTGGTTATTCTCATTTTCATCCTCCTTTTTTTTGTTATTTTGCCTCTAATATCTTATATATTTTCAAATTGAATTATATCATACATACATACATATATATAAGATATTAGAGGGAATATAAGATATTAGATATTAGAGGGAAAAATATATAAGATATCTTGAAGAGTTTTTATCATATATTAAAGAGAAAAATAACTCTGAGATTAATTGGGGAATTAAACTCCTTATTCTAATATGCTATACAAATTCTCGATTTGAGAGAAAACATGGCACACTAAGAATTATAATTTAGTGTTGGATGAAATTTTGCTCCAACATTTTGGCATTAGAAGTAGAATCTTGCGGGATTAACATCTGCAAGGTTCTCACCAGTACAATATAATAATTTTGTTATCTTTGCGAGTAAGTTTCAGGCATTGCAAGTGAGAATGCATCAAGTGCTGATCGGGCTAATACCAAAGGAACTCAAGCAACAGAGGGGCTGCCACAAGCAGGGGAGGAAAGGCATCTCGTTTGCCACATCAACCAACACGTAATGATAGGCTTGAAGCGTGCTTAGACATGTTGAACGGATTAGTGACTGAGCTAATCATCACCTTTAGGGAAGCTCGTTAGCCTAAAAACCAACAAGATGCCCCAACGAATTCACAAGGTGCAAGGAGGAGTGGTCAAAGCCGATGTAACGAGGAGGAGACAACCCGAAGGGGGACGGCAAAGGAACTCACCTGAGCCACAAACACATCAAGCACATAGGCAACCGAATGCTTTATCGAGAAGCGATAGTCGTCGCGATCGAATTGAAAGGACAAGAACATCCATGTTTGACAAGATACATGTGAGTCGAGATAGAAGTAGCAAAGAAGTGGATAGCACTTGGGCACCTCAAGGATATGAGGATTTCACTATTACAAATCTTTGTGATTGACTCGATACACAATACACTACCGTAGATCTTTGGATCGACTCAGTGTAGGACACGATGAATGATGCCATGCACCAAAACCTCAAAACAATCAAAACAGGAATGCCACACAAAATTTGAGCAGGAGGATTGGTGGCGCCATCCATCCAACTCGGAGCATAGTAAATGGTGCAAACCAAGGTCGTAAAGCTGAGGGCATGCAAGTCAGTCCTATCAATATACCTGCGAGGAACACCTTGAGCAATAACTTGAGAGTGCAAAAATGTATGGATGACTTGGAAACCAATCAGAATTTACCAGAAGGAGTTAGAGATATTTTGGATGAGACCAAGCCACCTTTCACTAAAGATATCATCGAAGAATAATTTCCAGGGTAAACTTTAAGATGATTCCTCTCAAGCAATTTGATAGGAAAGAAAACCCCACTGGCCACATAGATGGATATAACACATGGATGAGAATATATGGAGCAACCAAAGCATGAATGTGTCAAGCATTCTCCTTAACATTGACTGGTCTGGGACTTCAATGGTTCCAATAGCTAGAGCCAAAGTCAATTAGCTCATTTAACCAATTGAAGCAAAAAACAGTAGGACGTTTTGTAATATGACAGACCCACAAGAAAGATAAGTTTTACCTTTACTCTCTTAAACAAGGAGCTAACGAGTCTCTACAAAGTAACATCGAGTATTTTAGTCAGAAAATGAATTACATGGAGGGTTATGCTAACACTGATGCAGTAGCTGCAATTCACGAAGGCCTTCAAGAAAGGGATATGTTGAAGTCAATCTATAAAAAGCAACCGAGGACCTCTGTAGACCTTGTGATCCAAGCATGGAAGTTCATTAGTGCTGAAGAGTACATGAGCAATTGGAGAGGACAACCCCAAGTAGATATACATCAAAAAACGATGGAAAGCGAAAGGTCAATGAAGAATCCAACGGTGGTGAAGCAAAGAAGTAGAGGTCAAAGGCACAACAAAATACGAACAAGTCTAAAGCCCTGACACAAAAGTTTCAAGCATATACACCACCAAATACAAAAAGGAATTACACTCCATTGAATACAACCAGGGAACAAATCTTAATGCAGATTCAGCATATGAATTTGTTGACTCCCCCAGTGTCGATGAAAAGAGACCCTAATAAACGGGATAGGTCAAAATATTGTCATTTCCACAAAGACCATGACCACGATACCTCAAGCTATTTTCAATTGCAAGCACAAATAGAAGCACTCATCCAATAAGGATAGTTACAGGAATTCATGGAGAGGGTGATAGCAGAAAGAAGAATAGCACCATTATAAACACGTCAAGCAATAGTTGTGTAAGGTGGGAATAAACCAACAACAAAATTGAATGATGTTAGGACAATCTTTGGAGGACTAAAGACTGGAGATTCCACATGAGCATGAAAGCAATATTCAAGAGAAGTTGACGGTGTTTATAATGGCCATTATGCCAACATGACCGACCATGTGGCCAAGTTTTCAAGGATAGAGAATATAGTGATAATCTTCTTCGAGGAAAAGGCACGAAAGCTGCTCCATCCTCACAATGTTGCCATAGTTGTGTCTTTGGAGATAGCAAACAATCAAGTCAACTGGATTTTGACCGACAACAAGAGTTCAGCTGACATATTATTCAAGGATGTATTTACTAAAATTAATCTGGGAGGAATAAAGTTGTCCCTTGTCAAGACCTCACTCCATGGATTCACTGGGGACTGTGTTCATTCGAAGGGGATGATAACACTTCCAGTAACACTGAGGCATGGGGATGCTCAAAAACTAAAATGGTGAACCTTTTGGCAGTAGATCATTCTTCTGTTTACCATGCTATCATTGGGTGACTGACTCTAAATGCCATAAGGACGGTAACCTCAACGTACCATCTAATAATGAAATTAGCGATAGATAATGACATTGGAATGGCAATCAAAAGCTAAAAAGAAGCTTGGATTAGCTATGTTAAGGCAATTAATAGGAAGATCGAGTTAGAAAGGAAAGAGATGGTTTTAACAATCTACCAAATAGAGGAGGACTTACCAGCAGAATTGCCAAGTGATATAAATGATGTGCAAAATTTTGGAGAGCTCTATCCACGTGAAGAGCGTGTGAAGTAGGTAGAATCAATTGAAGATCTGGAATCAATCCCATTAGATGAATCCCATCCAGAAAAGAAAGTCAGGATAGGGTCAAAGCTACCCCTACCATTATAGGAACAACTCATGACATATCTTTGGGAATACAAGGACGTTTTTGCTTGGACTTATAAGGAGATGCTCGAGATTGACCCAAGCATCGTAGTACACCTATTGAATATAGATCCTTCTTACAAGTCGAAGGTCGAAAAGCGATGTGCCTTTAATCTGGAGCGTTATATAGCAATTAAGGAAGAGGTGGAGAAATTTCTTGATGCAAATACGATTGCGGAGGCACATGATAAGAATTAAAAAATACGTATTTTTTAAGGTTAAATGTTATTATTTTATATTAATAGTTCTCGTTTAATTCTTTAATTATAATATTTGTGTACTGATTAGTATTTTTATGTCTTAGTATAAAAATATATTTAAAAATATGTTTTTAATGTGTTTTTATCTTTACGTATATTTTTATAAATTTTAAAGTCCTTTTTGTATGTAAAATATTTGTTTTGTATCCAATCAACAAAAAACGCTAATTTTATAAAGTAATTTTATTTCGATCTTAATGTAATTTATAGCGTGTTTTAAATTTACAAATATGTTTTAATATATTTTTAGTAATTTTTAAAAATATCTTTCAAATATTGTCTCTATATAAAACCAAATATGTCCGTTAATTCTAGATGTTTGTTCTCATTAATAGTATATTTTATGTGTTTTAATGTTATTTAAAAATTTTAAAAAATATTAAGCTTCAATTACTTGTTTTAGATTTGAAATTTTGAAAAAAAAAAAAGAACAAACCACCACCAAAATAGGCCAAAACAAACAATAAATGCAAAAACAACCAAAAAAAAAAAAAAAAAATCTTTCCTCAGCACTACACCAGCATGACATTCGCAAGCAAAAAAAATCAACTTGGAACGCAAGTTGATCTATATAATAATATTATTATAATAGAATAATAAATTAAATAATAATTTTATTGTGTAAATAGTAGCCAAATTTTGGCTATGAGAGGAAGGCTTTCCCCTAGTGTTTTCCCAACCCTCCCCCGCCTTCTTCTTTCTTTCTTTACTTTAGAAGCTGAGCTCTTTAGCTCAGTAGATCCTCCTCTTTTAGGAAGAGATGTTATTAGAGCATTCTTTCAACCCTCTTTTATATTTAAATAATTACTAAAATAATATAGAGAATCTGATAAGACAGAGAGTTAATCTTGTATATATAATAGTATGGTATGATTTTTAACTCTATATTTGTACTGTAATGTTTATATTTTTATGGAATAAAATTTAAAATAAAAATTTATTCCATTAAAAATTATTAATTTTAATTTGTTATTTTCTATCTTAAAATTATGTTAGTTATAACTATAGTAACAATGGTTATAATTGTTATAATTAATGTACCAAATCACTAGTGAGAGGTGATTTTTTTATTGTTTTATAGGAAGTCCTTATTACATTATGGCTTGATTTATTGTTGCTCTTAGAAGACTTGTAGGAATAATAAACGCACTTGTTTTAAACGAGAAAAGATTTAATATTTTAAATACTTTAGAAAATTTATGATTAGAGTTAAATTCCATACAGGTTATGAAACATCTAAGTAGTTTTTGACATCTTACCGAGTTTAGTTTTATGTTTTAAATTTTAAATAAAAAATCACAAAAGTATTTCTTTTGTTTTTAAATCACCTATCTTTTTAACATAAATTTCAAAAGCCTTTTCACCCCAAAGTACACTCTTCCTATTGATTCGACCTCGAACGCACTGAGACTTTATGACTTGAGACAATCTGTGCTTGGGTTTATAGTATGACACAATTTTGGCTGCACCAGCACACTATCCAAAATGGATCTGAAATATAGTCCTAGTAAGAAAACCAAATGCGAAGTGGAGAGTGTACATCAATTACACAGACTTGAACAAAGCTTGTTCAAAGGATTGTTTCCCACTCCCATGGATTGATCAGCTTATGGATGCAACGACATAGCATAAATTACTAAGCTTTGTGGATGCATACTCTGGGTACCACTAATAGTATGTTTGGTATTAGTTGGTTCTAACCAACTTTTTAGTTAGAAATAGTATAAATCTCTCGTATATTACAGTAAAAATAAAAAAGTTGCTACAGTGTAAAGCTCTTACATACTACAATGTTTATAGTTTTAATCAATAGTTCTAATTACACCCCAAAGAAGTTAATTTGGTATGTTTGAATTAAATAAGTTCAGCAGGATTGAACAGATTAAAGAAAAAAAGTTAATTCGACGTGTCTAAATTAGCTAAGTTCAGCAAGAATGAACAAATTAATAAAAAAAAAAAAAAAAACAGCTCATCCAGCATGTCTGAATTGACTAAGTTCAGCAAAACTGAACAAATTAAAAAAAGGAAAACATTTAATTCAGCATGTTTGAATTGACTAAGATCAACAAGGCTGAACAAATTTAAAAAAAAGAGAAAAAGTTAGTTCGACATGTCCGAATTGACTAAGTTCAGCACAACTAAACAAATTAAAGAAAAAAAAAAATGTTTGAATTGTATGCTAAATAAAAAAATAAAAAAAAAAAGTTTAATTCCATTTGCTTTGGCAAGATGAAATTGACCAAGTTCAGTATGTGGGAAGAAAATTGTTGGTTTAGCAAGACCAAGTATCTAGCAATAATACAAATCATGAAAAAGATAATTTTATTGTAGGAAAAACAAATGCAAGAATACGCATAAAAAACAAGAGGTGACAACCAAAGCAAGATAAAAAAAAAAGAAGAAGAAGCAAAGTTCAGGTTCGACAAGGAAAGTAGAACGCTCTAGGAATCGTTTTCAGCACTTGGAGGATTATAACTTGGAGATCTTTGCAAATCCTTGATTGGGTCGGTCATGTCTGCTTCATTCCTGAATTTTGGTCTATTTGTAGGAAAACATGCTAAAGATGTACTTGGAGTTAGGATCCGGTACGAGAATAAAGCTCAGGAGGGAAAGAATGGAAGTTAAGTTTAAGTTTGATCTCACGATTGTGGAAAGCGATAGATTTTTTTCCCCCGGTCAAAGCCATCCCAAAAGTCCTTATCAAATTCGTCGGATTTCTTGAAATCGGCTACAGCTTTGCGCATGGCTTCTTAAATTTGACTCTGAATTGATGAAGTTAGGTTGGCAAGTTCTTCTTGGGCACTTGCAAAGTTAGCTTGATCAAGCTTTGGTTCCTCTTTCTCACGCCTGTGCTCAGATTGACTGGTTTCAAGTTGATTTCGAGACTCGTCAAATTTGAACCGTAATTCATTTACTTCCATACAAGCCTCTGTAGAAGAAATAAGGTCCGTGTACTTAGACTCCTATTCACTTGCAATACGTTTGGACTCAAGTGGCTCAAGATCCATGTTCTTCAAGTCCTCACGGGCTTTAATGAGTTTCGGCATCATTTTACTAGCTTCAGCGAACATCTCACGAGCACGACTATTAGAGATGGAAAGGTCAGTGGCCAGTTAGAAAAAAAAAGTCTTCGTTTGTTGGCAACCACTGCCAAAAGACTGGGGGGCTGATGTTGGATGGGATTTTGTACAATGGAAAATGCGTATTTATGATGTGAAAATTTTGCCAAGTGGCTCGTCGGACACCCGAACACCTGCAGACTTGAGCACCTGTATACCCTGACAGTCGAGCACCCGGACATTTAAGTGCCGCCAACGGAAGGTCAAGCGTTATTAAGAATCTCAGCGGATATCACTCATCATCGAGCGATGAAACGGTTGGTGATTAAAGGCAATCAATGAGTGACAATTAAATATTTTTGAATGAGTTATCAGTTGTAACACAGGTGAAGAGTTTTTCTCACATATTAAAGAGAGAAATAACTCCGAGATTAATAGGAGAATCAAACTCATTCATTCCAATGTATTATAAAACTCTGGATTTAAAAGAAAACTAGATACGTTATTTTTCAATGCAATAACCTTAGATTATGAAATTATCTTTGTTTTGTAAGGTTGTTTGTGTTTCTTGAGTAATTTATCTTTCTTCCGTAGATTATTGTTTGTTTGATCTGGATTACAAGTCTAAGGATTGTAATTTAGTGTCGCACAAATTTTGCTCCAGCAGTGCTAATATCATAATAATGCAAGAAATACCCGTGCACCGCGCGTTCTAATTAGTGTGTGTGTGCGTGTGTTGGAAAGCGGGCGTAGGAACTTAAAAAAAAGGTGGGGGCAGGTTGTTTGGAAAAACGTAACCAAACTTTTAAAGGAAACGACAAATTCTTTCTTTGGGCTGCTGCCTAGTAAATGACCTGATGTCGTTTTCTGCATAAACGACAAACCTCATTGTGGTATAGACGCATGACTAAATTTTTTTTTTCCTCTATCCAATTTAGGATAGGGAATTCAAACTTGAACAGAAATAGAATGAGATGAAGAAGAAGAATAGGTAGAGAAGCTCAGAGAATTGTGAAATAAGCTCGGCTCAAAGTGAGAGTCTGAAAGAAACCTCATTAATATACTCTGTAGAAATAAATATACAAGCCACGAGTCGCTCTATAATAGGAACTATGCACACACAATAAACTGTACTAAAAGCACTAGACAAAATAACAATTTCTAGTACATGAGATAGTATAAAATACACTAAGGTCTATAGTAAGGCAGCGTTCTAACATCTCCCAGCAAGCTCATAGGACTTGTGACAACCGTGAGCTTGCTTCAAAGACAGAAATCTTTGTGTGGGCAGTGGCTTTGTGAAGAGATCAGCAATATATTCTTCAGAAGCTGTATGTTAGACCTGGAAAGCATTTTGGGCAACTTTTTCTCAAAGAAAATGATGATCAATCTCGATATGCTTCGTACAAGTATGGAGAAGCAGAGAGACATGTAGCAGTGAGATTGTCACGCAGAACCTAGGAGGAGTTGGAGACTTGAGATGAAGCTAAACAAGAAGAAACTCGATTCAGGAGACCTCAGTTGCAGCATTGGCAAGAG
>CAMOHE010058871.1:0-28655 GCA_946598075.1 Artocarpus hirsutus
TATTTGTGGGCGTGATGCCATATCAGAGATCGGGTCGTGTAGTGAACGACCTTAGGGGCAAGTCCTGAAACCCAGTTGGGCCACTACGGTGGTGAATAATTGGTTTGCCCGAGGGAGTTTAAAAGGTATTCTTGATAAACTGATTTCAATGGAATCTTTATTTAATGAAAATATTTATTTGATTCATTTATTTGTTAAGAAAGTTTTATTTGAATATTTATCTGTTTATTTATTTTAAAATATAGTCCTACTGAGCTTTTCGCTCACATTTTCGTCTGTTTTAAAATCTTAACCCTAGGTGGATATCAGCTTAGGATTGGAGAAGAATCCACTGACCGGACTTACAACCAGTAGAAGATTTGGGTAGGTTGTGGTACAAATCAAGGCATGTAAGATCTTTAACTTTCTTTTATTTCTAGACTGTAGTTGTATGGTATTATTGTCAGTACTACATGTGTGTGCACAATATGTGGGCCAGTGGGACCCATACTCGTTCCACCTCACATTTAAATATTTTAATGTTCTTTTATTTGCTTAATTATTATAATGGTTTATTTTATTTCCTCAAATTATTCTATTTGAACGGTTTTAAAATTATCTCATTTTTATTTATAAATCTAATTCTTAAACCCAATTTTTAACTAAACCTTTATTTAATTAACTTAATTAAACCACTACGTCACCTCCTGTACTCCGGGACGTGACAGATTGGTATCAGAGCTCAAGGTTATGAACCTTGAGAATTGTGCACACATAGGTACGACAATGGAATACCACTGATAGTCCAAATTTTATTTTCAGAAGTGAGAGAATGGCACCTAGACGTCATTCGACAGCGGATGCCGAGTTCAAAAATGATGAGGGCATGATGAGGGCTATGTTTACTGCATTCTGGAAGATGGCAGCAAGGGCAAGACCTGATGATTTCGAGGCTAGTCATCGGCATACGTACTTTAAGGAATTTTAGCGTGCGTCAGTACCGACCTTTGATGGAACTAGGGACCCGCAAGTAGCAGAATATTGGCTAGATTCGATCGTGAAGCACTTGGATACGCTTGGTGTGCCAGCGGAGTATCGCGTGCAATTCGCAGCATATAAGTTTGAAGGTGGTGCTAACACCTGGTGGAAACAAGCAAAGCGTTTGGAAAATAATGGCAATATTGATTGGGACAGATTCGATGAGTTATTCTATGATAGGTATTTGTCGCAGGGATACAGGGACCAAAAGGCGGTAGAATTTTATAGGTTGCAGCAGGGCGACATCTCAGTTCATGAATATGAGGCGAAGTTTAATGAGTTGACGAGGTTTGCTCCCTCAGTAGTGGCATCGGAGCGTGAAAGGTGTATCAAATTTTAGGAAGGACTTAAGGCTCCTATTTGACGACAGATAGTTGCCCTACGACTCAGGAACTTCAGAGAACTTGTGTCATCATCGATATCAGTGGAAAATGATTACGCACAGTATTGCGAGAATCAAGCTAAGGCATCAAGAGGACCACAAAGGAGCGGTAGGAGGAGCGTCAGCAGTCGACCAACTCCAGGAAAGAGCAAACTGGGTGGCGTGAACAGTGGCAGCAGTAGTTCATCCAGCAGCGGGCGCAGCAACCGCTACAGCTTTCACTGTCATTATTGCCAGCAGCCAGGACACATCAAGGGGAATTGCCCGATCAGGAGTGCTCGCTTAGGACTTCAGACCAGAGAAGGAGCTAGTCGTCAGCCTCAGCTTCAGACTCTACCTCAACCGCAGCAGTATCCTCAGCTTCTATTTCATCAGTTCTTTCCTTAGCAATTATCGTATTCAGCGCAAGGTCATCAGCAGCAAAGTTTTCAGCGTAACGTCCCTCAGTATCGAGCACCGAGTACAACTAGTGTCCAGTCGCCATTATCGCAGCAGTATCGGCCAATTAATCTAGGAACTAGTAATGTGGGCAGAGGTAAAGGAAAAGCTTCAGTGCAGATTCATACGATGACATCAGGGAGTTCAGATGCCCAGACCAATAACGCAGTTGTTGATGGTACGATTATGGTTTCTCAGTCCTTAGCACACGTGTTATTGATACTGGTGCCACTCATTCTCTCATTTCAAGTTCATTTGTACATGCCTCGGGATTAGAAATAGAAGAGTTTGATGAACCCTTAGTTATAGCTTAACCCTTGGGGCGGGTGTGTGTGAATAGTATTTGTAAGGCTTGTAAAATGAAGATTGGGGATGAGATTTTGAAAAGTGATTTGATTGTAATCCCCATGAGAACCTATGATGTAATCCTAGGAATGGACTGGTTGTCCAGATACAGTGCAGTAGTAGACTACCAACTTAGAAAAGTAACCCTAGTGTCTGATAGGGGACGGTAATCACCTATCAGGGTGGTGGTGATCGGTTAATGAGTGAGCGTCGTGTTAAGGCATGTCTCAGAGGGCGAAAGAACACAGTTTGTTATGTTATCTTCATGGATTTGGAAGAAGAGCCTAGTGTTCCGGGAAGACGTGCAGTAATTCCAGTAGTAGATGAATTTGAGGATGTCTTTCCCGACGAACTACCAGGGTTACCGCCGCATCGAGAGATTGAATTTGGTAACAAATTATTTCTAGGAACAGCACTCATTTCTATAGCACCTTATCAGATTGCGCCGGTAGAGATGAAGGAACTTAGGAAGCAACTTCAGGAACTTGCTGATAAGGGATACATTCAGAACAGTACATCACCGTGGGGAGCACCAGTCTTGTTCGCTAATAAGCATGATGGAACTCTCAGGTTGTGTATAGATTACCAGCAGTTGAATCGAGTCACAGTGAAGAACAAGTATCCATTACCCAGGATCGATGAGTTGTTTGATCAGTTGGAAGGCTCGCGGTACTTTTCAAAGATAGATTTGAGGTCAGGATATCATCAGCTCAAGATTAAGGAAGAGGACATTCCCAAGACAGCATTCAGGACTCGGTATGGACATTTCAAGTTTCTAGTAATGTCGTTTGGATTGACGAACGCTCCGGTAGCTTTCATGGATTTGATGAATAAGATATTTAGGCCTTACTTGGATCAGTTCGTGATTGTGTTCATTGACGACATCTTGATTTATTCTAAGACTTTGGAGGAGCATGAGCAGCATCTCAGGATCGTGCTTTAGACTCTACGAGAACATCAATTGTATGCCAAGAAAGAAAAGTGCGAGTTTTGGTTGACAGAAGTCAAATTTCTAGGTCATGTTATTTCTGAGCATGGTATCTCAGTGGATCCATCGAAGATAGAAGCCATTTTGGATTGGGAACGATCGAGAAATGTGATGGAGATCCGCAGCTTTTTGAGGCTTGCAGGATATTATAGAAAATTCGTGAAGGATTTCTCGAAAATAGCAGTGTCGTTGACAAGATTGATTAGGAAGAATGTCAGGTTCGAGTGGAATGAAGAATGCTAGTTTGCTTTTCAAGAATTGAAGGATCAGTTGACTTCAGCTCCAATGTTGATTATTTCCAGCAGTGATGAGCCGTACGAGGTTTATACGGATGCTTCAGGACATGGGCTTGGATGTGTGTTGATGCAACAGGGATGGGTGATAGCGTATGGATCGAGACAGTTACGACCTCACGAGCAGAATTATCCCACTCATGATTTGGAGCTCGCAGCGGTGATTCATGCAATGAAGATTTGGAGATGTTATTTATTTGGAGCGACATTTCAGGTTTTCTCTGACCATAAGAGCTTGAAGTATCTGTTCACTCAAAGGGATTTGAATTTGAGGCAGCGGAGATTGATAGAATACATGGAGGATTACAATTTCACGTTGTAGTATCATCCTGGGAAAGCGAACATCGTTGCGGATGCTCTTAGTCAGAAATCTTCAAGGATATTAGTGTGTTTGGCTCTCGAGGATTGGAAAAGGGATGCGATGGTAAGTGAGTTCGGTCTACAGTGTTGCGAGGACTACAATAGTATTTCGGTGTACCACATGGAGGCGACCCCAGCTCTTGTTCAAATGGTGAAGCAGAACCAGTGGCAAGACCAGCATCTTCAGGGAATCTGGACGCGAATTCAGAATGGGGAGCAGTTCGAAGAATGGAGGATACATGCAGATGGATCATTGTACTTCAAGAAGCGTTTGGCGATTCCAGCTATCGCAGGAGTGAAGGAAGCCATAATGGACGAAGCTCATAGATCTCAGTTCGCTATTCATCCAGGGAGTACGAAGATGTATCATGACTTGAAGAGACACTACTAGTGGAGAGGCATGAAGAAGGACGTTCGAGAATACATGGCCAAGTGTGCGATTTGTCTTCAGGTGAAAGCCGAGCATCAGAAGCCAGCAGGTCAGCTTCAGCCACTTCTTATTCTAGGGTGGAAATGGGAGCACGTGACGATAGATTTTCTTACCGGATTGCCGAGGACAGAGCAGCGACACGATACGATTTGGGTCGTGGTCGATAGGTTAACAAAGTCAGCTCATTTCATTTTGTTTAGATCGACATGTTCAAGGAAGATTCTCAGGGAATTGTATCTGCAGAACATAGTACGATTGCATGGAGTTCCTTTATCCATCACCTTAGATAGGGATACCAGATTTAATGCCAGGTATTGGAGGAGCTTTTAGGAGGCCATGGGTACAGATTTAAATTTTAGCACAGCATTTCATCCTCAGACTAATGGGCAATCGGAGCAAGTCATTCAGATTCTTGAAGATATGTTGCGTGCTTGTGCATTAGATTTCGGCGGGAACTAGAAGAGGCATTTGCATCTAACGAAGTTCGCATACAACAACAGTTATCAATCGAGTATTGCTATGGCACCGTTCGAGGCATTGTATGGGCGACCGTGTCAATCGTCAGTATGTTGGGCCGAGCCAAAAGATAGGGTTATTCTTGGGCCAGATGAGATTCGTGATAGCAACGAAAAGATTGTCATGATTCATGACCGATTGAGAGCAGCTTAGAGTCGACAGAAGAGCTATGCGGATAGAAGACGATGACCTTTAGAATTCGAGGTTGGAGACTTTGTACTTTTAAAGGTATCTCCTCGTAAAGGTATTTCGCGATTCAGAGTAAAAGGAAAGCTCGCGCCAAGATATATTGGACCGTTCGAGATTACTCAACGTGTGGGTGTGGTTGTGTATCGACTCAATCTTCCCCTAGAACTTTCTCATGTTCATGACATATTCCATGTATCGATGCTTCGAAAGTGTCCACCTGAGCAGGATAAGATTATGTCGTTTCAGGATGTACAGATTCAAGAAGACACGACATATGAAGAAGTGCCAATTTAGATCATCGACCGTAAAGTAATTAGTTTATGTAGTCATGAAATCTCGTTAGTTAAGGTCGTGTGGCGGCATCACGGGATTGATGAAGCCACTTGGGAATTAGAATCAGGTATGCGGGAGTTGTATCCGCATTTGTTTTGTTTTTGAATCAATTTGTAAATTTCGAGGACGAAATTTTCTTTTAGGGGTGGAGAGTTGTAACACCCCGAAGTTAATTAAATCACATTAAAATGATAAATGGTGGATTAGTGTGCCCTAATGAGCGTTTTAAACTTAATTTGATTATTTTGTGAAAATTAAGTAATCTTGTATTATTTTACTATTTTAATAATTTTTAATTGTTCTAAATTGTTTTTAATTGTTAATTTAATTTTCAATGAAACAATTTGAACTGGAAACTGTGTGTACTTGCACACAGTCTTGTGCAACTAATTTTCTCCCTCTTTTTCTATTTATTTCACTCTTCCTCTCTCTCCTCTCATTTCTCACTTGCTCGCTCTCTCTCTCCTCTCTCTCTATCTCTCTCGGTTTCTCTCTTTCTCCCCCATTCTCTCTCTAAACTTTGAATCAAAATTTGATTCCAAGCTTCGGGTTAGAAGATTGAAGGCTCGGGAACGAGATTCAACAATAAAAAGATCGTTTTCAAGCTTCGATTCGAGGTTAGTTTTTAAAATTCAAAAGTTTTTTAATTTTTCAAATTTTCTTCCATTTTGAAATCTAAGAGTTTCTAAGCCTAGAAAAGCTTCAATCTAAGTTAGATGGACTTAGATTAGCTAGAATACAAAACTTGTTTGAACAAAAACGGATTGAAATTAAGATTTTTAATTTTTTCTCTATTTTCTCTATTTTTGGATTTTTGTGAAAATCTTGTTTAAAACTTGTTTTAATCCATTAAAAAAGTGTTCTACTATGATTTTCTATTGTTTATGATGATTTCCCCTGCCTGAGAATTGAGAAAAACAGGTTAGATTTGAAGATTTGGATTAGGGATGCCGAGACTCGTGCGTGAAAATTTCTGGAATTTCCTAGATCGACAGGCTGAACTTTGTGTTTTGCAGGCCGGATTCATCCGACCGGTAGGCCGAACCTGGGAAACTTTGGCTGACCGGACTTAGTCTTCCAGCAGGCCAAACTGTATAGTTTGGCCGACCGAGCCAGGGCGACCGGTAGGCCGACCGGGCATGATGCAGTTTTGTGATTTTTTACCTGTTTTCACTGTTTTGAACCCCGGTTAAAATTCCAACTTTATAAAATGATTTTATAAACCTAAAAGGCACACTCGGACACCATGCGATGATTTAGTACCATAGGATACCTCCGGTTAGATACTAATGAACTAAGTTACTATGCATTTAGGATTTGTGCGTGGATCCACGGAGCTAACGTATAGCGGACAGGGATTACGGTATGGGACACTGACATGAATATCGAGGTAGGACTTCTACCCCTTCTTTGATAGCCAGTTTTAAATATTTTAGCCTCAAAGGGTTTTTTTCGAAAATGTTTTCAAATGATTTGTTGACAAAGGATTTTTATTAACTGTTTTCTGAAACAATAGATTGAGGTGGATTTCATAATAAACCTCATAATGAAAATAAATGATTATATCTGATAAAGAAAAGATTTTAGTAATCAAAAGATATATATATATATATATATTTGTGGGCATGATGCCATATCAGAAATTAGATCGTGTAGTGAACGACCTTGGGGGCAGGTCCCGAAACCCAGCTGGGCCACTACGGTGGTGAATAATTGGTTTGCCTGAGAGAGTTTAAAAGGTATTCTTGATAAACTGATTTCAATGGAATCTTTATTTAATGAAAATATTTATTTGATTCATTTATTTGTTAAGAAAGTTTTATTTGAATATTTATCTTTTTATTTATTTTAAAATATAGTCCTACTGAGCCTTTCACTCATATTTTTATCTGTTTTAAAATCTTAACCCTAGGTGGATATCAGCTTAGGATTGGAGAAGAGTCCACTGACCGGACTTACGACCAGCAGAAGATTTGGGTAGGTTGTGATACAGATCAAGGCATGTAAGATCTTTAACTTTCTTTTATTTCTGGACCGTAGTTGTGTGGTATTATTGTTAGTACTATATGTGTGTGACAATATGTGGGCCAGTGTGACCCATACTCGTTCCACCTCACATTTAAATATTTTAATGTTCTTTTATTTGCTTAATTATTATAATGGTTTATTTTATTTTCTTAAATTATTCTATTTGAACGGTTTTAAAATTTTCTCATTTTTATTTATAAATCTAATTCTTAACCTAATTTTAACTAAACCTTTATTTAATTAACTTAATTAAACCACTACGTCACCTCTCGTACTCCGGGGCGTGACATAATTGGTAGCAATGCATGTGAGTAAATAAGTGCAATTATGGAAATGGCAAACTGTTGATATTAATTCACGTAATACAATTCGGATATTATTTATTACATGAAGTCAACATGATAAACTATACTACTACATCTATGGAAACGTATAACAACGTCCAAAATAAAAAGAAAAGGTCTTAAATTATAGGTTTAGGTATAATGGGCATCCTAAATCATCAAATGTAAAAAAATAAAAAAAAATAAAAATAAAAAAATAGTATTATAATATTGTTTAGAAGTAGACAATTTTAAACTTAGTAAGCTTACAATAGACACTTTGTGTAAATATTTCATATAACTTCTTAAGCACACACTAAAATTGAACTGTTATGGATCTTAAAACTATTCTTTGACTGCATATAAAACTGAAACTTCTTTTGTTCTACTTGTTTCAAAATTGACATGGTCTTTAATAGTATCAATTTTCGAGTCCAGATAGCAATTTTTATCAAAAATGCTACTCAATAACTTGTATTTGTAACTAATAGGCAATTAAAGACATTTTTTGTTCCAGCGCGGTGGCACCACTGTTAAGCCACTCAAGGGCAGATTGGTCAACTTAGGGAAACATTTCACACGTGGATTTGCATCGGCATTTCTTTTTTTCGAAACTGCACGGGGGAAACAACGCTGGCAAAAGACCCCAAATTCGAGTCTTGTGTATGGAGAAACAGGTGTTGGGAGAGGGGAGAGCTTCCCCCGTATGGGTCCGACCCGGCTCGAATCTGGATTAGTCGGGTTTACTCCCGCTAGAGTTGAGGGACCCTTTATGTGAGTTCATGCCTCTATGTGGTGAGTCCGGATACCGGATGATTCACCAAAAAAAAAAAAGACATTTTTTGTACTTGAGTGTTTTTTTTTCTAAACATTATTAATATTATGATGTATTTGAAATTCTCATATATTTTGTTTTCAAGTTAATCAATAGTGAATTTTCTTCCGCCTTAAATCACAATGTGAAATCAATAACTAAATTATTTTGCTTGGAAGAGCTATAAAATCTAGATATAATATTTAATGTAGAATTTTGGAATTTATATTATAATTCCCCAAATCCTTAAATCATAAAATTTGCTAAGAAATCCTTGACTAAAATATTTAAATTACAATATTTAGGCTTAGGCTTTTCTTGATCATTACAATAATTGTTCAAGCTCGTAGCATTTGCAACACTAGTTTGTGATGTTCACTAACATAAAACTTTCTAAATTAAAAGAGAGCTAACTCATGTCATTTAACTACATTTGCATGTCTATTTATATTTTCTCTTAACGCTTAACGTTATTGTATATTATCGTATTTAATCTAATTATAGAAATGCGGAATTTTAAGCCGTAACTCTACGAACCTTTACGCATAAATTAATGTTTGGGTTTGCTAGTAAACTTTTGACTTAAATAACCAATCAAGTGCTTAACTCATTAGACTGAAATTTTGCAAAAATTATTAAAGATGCATTATCATGTTTGAAGTTAATCATTTTCTTAAGTCCTCACATTTTCTCATAGTCATTCATCTCATTGTCTACTATCACGGTTCAATCCATATCTGATAGCTCATAGCTATCTTTTGTTGGCTCTAGGTTTTCATAAAGCAATTTTAAATTACTTTTGATGACAACAAATACAATATTTGTGTATATGTTAAAATATGTATTTTTGATCTAATGAAATTCTTAAGTGTTGAAAGTCCTAAGTTTCAAGTAAAATCAAGAAATAAAGCATTCAAGAAGATTAGAGCCATGATCGCAACAACGAAGGAACTTGTATGGACTTGAAGATCTGAAGACTTTATTTTTTTAGCCTAAATGTAAGTGGGTGTTTCTCAATTAAAAATATGATCAAATGGAAGCTCACGTTCATGCACACACTATTCATTCATAAATGATTTCAAATCTTTACAAACAAATGTTCAAAATATTTGAAATGTTCTCGTATGATAAAAAGTGTTTAAACTGCACTTAAAGTATTTGCACAGTTTTCCCACAAAAATAGGTTTCTAGAAATTTTTTTTGGGGCAACTTTGTGTACTCCAGATCAGCCTGCCGACCATTTCTAGTTGTCCTACTGATGGCTAGATCGGCCTCCCGGTTGTCCTGCATCAGCTTGCCGATTTGAGGGTTTATAAACCCTGATTTGCAATGTTTTTGATGGCCTGTCGAACCTATTGTTTGGCCTACCAAACTATCAACCAGCCTACTAACTAAAAAATTGTTTAGAGTCCTATTTTAAAGCTTTCAAACTTCGGCCTACCGAACCTACTTTTGGGCCTACCAAACTGTCTATAATGGTTAGTTTTTTAACCGTTAGAACTCTAATTGCAATGGTCATTTTGACCAAAAATTGATATTTTAAGTTATTTATGAACACTTGGGAGCTATAAGTACCCTCCATTTAATGTGCAATAAATGACTAAGGAATATATGAGAGATTAAACATCATTCTAGATTGTTTTTCTCAATCATTCATTTCGCACACATTCTCTTGAGCTAAACTTGTTTCATGTGTTCTTTGAGAATTACTCACACCTCCAAAGACAAAACTTACATTGTATTTATCTTTCTTTTGGAGTGATTAGTTTGTGAGTGTACCAAAGCCCATACAAATCATACCTTTTATCATTAGGCTTCCAAGCCTTATAATTTAAGGGAATTCTTGGTTAGACAATCTCTGTTAAAATTGTCATATTGTAAGAAGGTGTGGTGAGCCTCGGGTAGAGCAAGTTACCGACGTTGTACAAAGGAGTGATTGTGCCGAAAAGATGGTCGTATAGTGCAAGAGGTCAAGAATGAAGGTTTTTTTTTCTTTGGTGATAGTGGACGTAGGCATATTTGTCGAAGCACTATAAATAGTGTTTGCATTCCTTTTCCCTACTCTTTTACTTGAATGCAATTTAATTTTTGTCTATTTATTTGAATATCTTAATTTGTGTGCTTATTGCTTGAGCATATTTCATCTAGAATTTTTCAATAATTGTAAAAGTTTTCAAAAGCACAATTCACCCTCCTCTTGGGTAGCTATTCTTGGGCTAACAATTGGTATTAGAGCGGGAAGCTGGATTTGGTTTTTCAAAAAGATTTTACAATCTTGAGCATGGCTACTCAAATGCTTCAAAATTCGGAAGGTCAATCCACAAATAGACCTCCTTTCTTTAATGGAACTGATTACAACTATTGGAAAATTAAGATGACAATTTACTTGCAATAGGTCAACTATGATCTCTGGGATATTGTTGAAAATGAACCTTTCAAACCTATGAAAGAATTAGACAAAAATTTGGTTGCTAAAGAACCCAAAGAGTATACCAACGAGGATAAAAGAAAAATGTCCTTAAATGCTCAAGCTATAAACATGCTTTATTGTGCACTAGATAGAAATAGGTTTAATAGAATCACGTCTTACACTACGGCATAAGATATTTGGTGCACTTCACAAGTCCTTCGTGGAGGTACAAATCAAGTCAAAGAAACTAAAATTAATTATCTTCTTCATGACTATGAAATGTTTAAAATGAAAGAACACGAGACTATAACTGAAATGTATACTAGATTTATGGATATTGCTAACAGTCTCAAGTCTCTTGGTAGGATGTTTACTACAAGTGAACTAACGAGAAAGCTTGTTCGATCTCTACCTCCGTCTTAGCATGTTAAGAGGACAACACTAGAAGAAGCAAAAGACCTATCAACTCTACTGCTTAAAGAATTAATCAGTTTTGATATGATGGACGAGATTACACGCAAGCAAAATCAAATAGAAGAAAAAGATAAAAGAAAGAAAGGAATAGCCTTGAAAGCGTCCATCCCTGAAGATGAAGATGATGACGATGAAGAAAATATCAATCCAAAGGATTTCGAAGAATTGGCAATGATCGCTAAGAAGTACAAAATGTTCTATCGAAAATTCAGCCATAGCAAAGGTGTGAAAAAGAAAAATGATCAAGGTGACAAATCAAATCAAATCAAATCAAGAAAAATGGTCGACAAGCTGAACTGTTATAAAAAAAAATTGTTTAAAACCAGTCTCAATGTTACAAATGCGGAAGACGATTTATAATATTTCAAAGTTAAGAGTCGTAGTTCAAATCTTTAAAACTCTTCAAATAAACATATTCAAAAATATAAAATGTAGTTTATATCCTTTAAAATTCCTTCCTTGGCATCCTTCCATTTGCAATCCATCATTCATGATTCACACGCCTGTCTTTGTCTTCCACCTACTCCATAGCTCTCTTACCCTTATCTGTGGCATGACGTAAAATTGAATAAAGCTAAAGCTTAGTATATACATTTCATATCTCACAACATAGAAACATTTTACAAATATCACCATAATAGTGCACTAAGCACAACTCCATATAGAACATATCTTTTGTCACATTATCCATATTAAAACTTTGTTTATTTTATCTTAAAGGCCCAAGTGTTGCACTATTATCATCATTGTTGGCGCGCCGTAATAAGAGGAGAGGGGTAGCTAGTCCCACACCAAACATGACATCATAAACATAATCAAAACATAACATTGGGTGTGCAACACTTATTTAGGTGGTACATATATACATATTTATACTTTTATACTTTGAAATACCTCACCCTCAACCATGCATAACTTTTAAACATCAAATCTTTCATAAATAACATTAAGTGAAACCATTATAGATATCATCATGAACATAATTTCAAACTTTTACAAAAACATATCATGCTGCAGGTGAGAATGTACTTACCTATTTAGCTTACTTAACCTTACTCTTAGTTGACGTCGCCGCAGTCTTGATGTGCTCGCTCCTTAGTGTGTTCATGTCATACATTTATTTAAAATAACAATTAACATTTATTTCAAAGAATTATTCATCATCACATAACATCTTCCATTTCCATAATACATCTCACATACATTCATCTCTTGAGAACATTAATTCATAACATGTTTCACATTAACCTTAAAACATTAGAACAAAACTATCAACACAAATATTTCCTGACCTCCATGAATTCAAAACTCAATAACTCAACATTCACACACAATTTGGGCACCACACTTGGCAGGAACAAAGCTAATACATAAATATATTACCATGATTTTTCATTGGTCATAAAAATTTCATTTGATATCTAAAACAAGTCACACATCATACAATCACAAAATCTGCCAGCAATACAAATCAGTGAGCAGTCCATACTATCAATCGTTTAATAAATTATGTGCATCCTAAAATAATTCTACAAAAATCTTGCATGTAATAGACACCTAAAACTGCATCATATAAAAATTGGGCTTCAAATAAAATCAAGATATGTCAAAACGATACATTGGTATGTCAGTGGAAAAACTACTTCAGGTTTGAAAACAGTGAGTATTCTTGGGTAAACATTTTCAAACAATTAAAATAAAATTACTTAGCCTCCAAAATTTTTATAACAACTTCTTAACATCTAAATACACTACCACAAAATTCTCATCACCAATTAAAATCATTTAATCATACATAAACATCACACAATAAAAGTTCAACAATTTACCGATAAAACAGTCAAAAAAACCTAGCTTCAATTCAAATTCCATAACACATGAAATATTCATCATATTATCATGAGACTTTTCAGTTCATAACTTTAACATTTACATTAACATATATATAAAATTTCATGAGAAAATCATTCATTTGTCCTCTAAACCAAAAACCTCATTTTCATGCAACATTACCAATCAACAATAATTTCTATGAGTGATAGAGTGAGAAAAATTCATATCTTAGCATAGGAAATTCCAATTAATGTGAAATTTGGAAAAGCATGACATAACATATACATGAATAACATATTAAAATTTTAGAACAAACAGAAATTTGTAGACAAAGATATGGGGGGTCAGATTAGAGGTAGACTAAAATTTCAAAAATACCGAGAGCAAGACTCTTACCTCAAAAATTTCTTCTCAAGCTTCCTTCGAATTCACCCAAGATAAATCTCAAATTTCTTTCAAATATTTGTAGAAGAATTGAGGGAGAGAAAGGGTTGAGAAAAGCCTGAAGAAGAGAGAGAAATAAGATGTCTAAGAGTTTTTTGAAGAAAAGGAAAAATATACATGAAACTTAATGGGAATTTATAAAATCAATTTATCTTCCCTAATATGATTAGAAATTTCTGACTAAATTCAAGGTAAAATTCATGTGGGGAAAGGACAGAAATAGGGAAAGTCAAATTAATTTGATATTCTTACCATATATTGCAATTTTAAAAGAGAAAACCATAATCAATTAATCCAATAAACTAAAAGTCAAACATTTTATTTCTTAAAATGAGGAATTAATCCAAAAATATGCCAATCAATCACATTTTTATCATCCAATCACATAATCATCATTGTCACAAATTTTGGGTGATTTTTGCTGATTGCTCGTCAGCTGTCTTCGGCCTGTCGATTGCTCACTTTGGCCTGCCAAAGCGGTGAGGTCCGACCTGTCGATTACATTTATCGGCCTGCCCTTTCGTGAGAGGTAATTCGGCCTGTTGAACCTAGAGGGTCGGCTTGTCGAACTGCCAAAAATCAAAATATTAATTTATTACAAAAATTAATATTAAACATACAACGTAAATGACATGAACACCTTGAGCACATCAATTTCATGTAATCGTCACCTGTCATAACACTTAAGATAAAATAGTTAGTGACATAGCATCATAAATCAATAAAAAAATTACTTAACATCGTTACTTATTTGACATAATTCGTTACACGAAATTGGCGGGTGTTACATGAGAGGTTCAGCAGGTCGTCAGTAGGGCAAAAATCAAGTGGCTCCAGTGGCAGGCCAAACTTCTAGTTTGGCAGGTTGATCTGTCTTGATCTATAGGCCAGTGGGTCATGACCGACAGCCTGATCACCCAAACTGGCTTTCTGACAAAGAGCTAAAAATTTTTCAGAAAGGGCGCAGTTTTTTATGCAGTTTTAATTTTATTTTTGGGACAATTCTGAAAAACATTAAATTTGGATATGACTGAAAATATGGAGTATTTGATTTATACGTGATTGAAGACTTGGACATGACATTTACATGAAGAAGGATACAACTTGAGGATTTAATGATGAAGAATCGATAATATGTTTCGATTATTCTCTTGTAATCTTTGTTTTTCTATTCTCTAGGGTGGAACCATAATATTATTGTCATTTCTTATTATTTTACTTGTAGCTTTGCTTGATTACTTTGCTTGTCTGTATTATAATATGATTTGCCATGAATATTGATAACATATCATATAGAATAAGGAGTGCCGCTCATGTTAAATTTGTTCATGCATATCTTTTAAAACAAACCTTGATTTCAAAAGATTGAGTGGGAGAAGGTTTTCAAAGAGAGGATCTAAGGCCTCCATCATTGGTCCATAGGAAGAACATGAAGGTCCCGACCCCTAAGAAGGGATTTCTATCATGTACCAAATTGGATCTCCGAGAGGATAAGGTATTTTAGCATGATTATGATTACACACCCCTAGGTGGTGATTATAAATCGTGGATAAAATATTGAAACGATGGTTATATACTCATGTTAATTTTATTATTAACTTCCTCTAGGAGCTCTATTAATAAAATTAATGGCCAAAAAAATGATTATTAATATATATTGGATCATACGAGTCCTAGATGGCAAATATTAATTAAAAGGGGATCTGTGTTCTTGATTGAATTTGGCATTATTCCCCTAAGAGCTTGTTGAATTTTGAGTTAGGAATTATCGTTATAAGGTTGTGATATTTTCAAGGTTTTGACACATAAATACATTTGTATGTTTTTACAAGGTTATGTTATCTTGCTAAGTTATTATGATATGTTTGCTTATGTTTGGTATATGATTCTTATTGTAGATTAAAAATGCCTAAAAATGCTTTATCTTTGATACTTGAGAAAAATCAATTAACCGGAGAGAATTATAATGATTGGAAACGAAACCTGGATATCGTCTTCTCCTTTGAGAAACTAAAATTTATGTTGACAACCCCTTGTCCTCCCGAGCCTACTAGAGATTTCACTAATGAGCAATTCCAAGCATACGATCGCTGAAAAGATGCAAACGATCAGGCCTATTGCTATGTTATGTCTAGCATGAATAATGTGTTGTAGGCTCAATATGAAGATTATGAGACTACGAAGTAGATCTTGGATAGTGTTGAAGACATGTTTGGAGGCCAGGCCTTAACTAAGCAGCAAGGGGTGCTTCAAAAACTTCAAAACTGTAAGTAGAGGCTGGGGACATCTATAAAGGAGCACATGATGTTGGTCACAGGTTACCTCGCTAAGGCTCAAACCAATGGAGCTGACATCAATGCTTAAACTCAGATGACTATGGTCTTTGAGACTCTATCAAAGGAATTTATTCCATTTAGAGCTACTTTTAATTTGAGCAATAGGCAGGATATGACCTTAACAGAATTAATGAAACAGTTATAGGAGTTTGAACTACTGATCAGGGAGTCTCCTGTTAGTGGCGAGGCCAATTTGGCGGTTGTTTCTAGTTTCAATCCTAACTCTGGGAATGGAAATAAACAATAGGCTAAGAATGGGAAGTGTTCTATTCTTGCTAACAACAAAAGCAAGAAGAAGAAGAAAAACCCAAAGAAGCTTAAGTGCTTCTTCTGTAGGAAGGTCGGGCACACAAAGAAGCATTGTAAGGACTTCTTTTCTAAAGGAGGTAGGTGTGATCTTTTGTATTTAGAAACTTGTTTGGTTGAGGAATCCAGTGACATTTGGGTCATAGATTCCAGTGCAACTAATAATGTTTGTGTTTCTCTATAGGGGTTCAAAGAAACGAGAAGTCTGCTTCATGAAGACTTCATGCTTCAAATGGGCGATGGATCCTTGGTCTTAGCAAAAGCAGTGGGAGACGTTCATCTTTATTTTGATAATTATAGGAATTTAATTTTGCGAGATTGTTTTTATGTTTCTAAATTTAAAAGGAATTTAATTTATGTAGCTTGTTTATTTAAAGACTCCTATTTAGTTTATTTTAATAATAAAGTAGTGATTCATAAAACAAATCTTTTATCTGTTCTGGATGGATGCAAAATAATCTATATTTTAGCAAACCTAAGATGGACTTACTGCTTAATGCTGAGATAAATGATAATAACTCTAAAAGACGTAAAACTTCTCACTCTAATAAGATTTATCTTTGGCATTTGTACATTGGTCATATTAACCTAAATAGGATTCAAAGGTTGGTAAAAGATGGACCTTTAAGTCACTTAAAGGTGGAATCTATACCTCAATGTGAAGCTTGTTTGGAGGGTAAAATGACCAGAAGACCATTTGGGTCCAAGGGCAATAGGGCTGAAGGGGTTTTAGAACTTGTGCATAGTGATGTTTGTGGACTGATGAACATCCGAGCACGAGGAGGTTTTGAGTACTTTGTCACTTTTATTGGCGATTACTTAAGGTATGGGTATGTGTACCTAATGCACCACAAAGCAAAACTTTTGACAAGTTCAGGGAGTTTTAGACTGAAGTGAAAAAGCAATTAGGTAGACCCATAAAAGCACATTGATCCGATCGAGGTGGTGAATACCTTTCTGATGAGTTTCTAGGACACTTATTAGAGAATGGGATTTTGTCTCATTTGACTGCGCCGGGCACTCCGCAACAAAATGACGTAGTAGAGAGAACGAATAGGACTTTATTGGACATGGTCAGGTCCATGGTGTGTTATTCATCATTGCCTTTGTCCTTTTGAGGATATGCACTACAAACCGCATGTTATCTTTTGAACAATGTGCCTTCAAAATCAGTCCCTAAAACTCCTCATGAGTTGTGGACTGGCAGGAAGACATCCTTAAACCATATTCGCATATGGGGATGTTTGGCTCATGTCCTGTTTAAGGATGCGAATAAGTTGGAATCACGTTCGAAAGTTTGCGGGTTTATAGGATATCCAAAAGGGACAAAAGGGGGTTATTTCTATAACCCAAAGGAAAATAAAGTCGTGGTTTCAACTAATGCAACTTTCCGTGAGGAGAGTTACATGGATGACTTTAAACCTTGAAGTAAAGTGGTACTTGAAGAGTTAAGGAGTGATCCAATCACTTTAGAGGTTCCAAATGAAACCATTCCGATCAGTGTAGAAAAACCAAATGAACCCGAACAACAACCTAAGGGACTTCACGTAATGGGAGGATCAAGCGCCAACCTAAGAGGTATATGTTCAATGGCGAGATCTTTTTGGCTGAACTGGATGAACATGATAGGGATCCTTATACTTACGTAGAGGCTATGGAGGATGTTGATTCGAAACTCTGGACAAAGGCCATGAACACAGAGATAAAGTCTATGGAGACTAATCAGGTCTAGGAGTTTGTGGATCTTCCTGAAGGGGTAAAACCCATAGGGTGTAAGTGGATCTATAAGAGAAAAAGAAGAGTAGATGGAAAAGTCGAAACCTTTAAGGCTAGACTGGTAGCTAAGGGTTACATGCAAAAGGAAGGAATTGATTACAAGGAAACCTTTTTGGCTGTAGCCATGCTTAAGTCCAACTGGATTCTCTTGTCCATTGCTGCTGCTCTCGATTATGAGATTTAGCATATGGATGTCAAGATAGATTTTCTAAATGGCTATCTTGATGAGTCCATTTATATAGAACAACCAGACGGGGTCAAGAGGGTAAGATTTGTAAGCTGCTAAAGTCAATTTATGGACTTAAGCAGGCTTACCATTCTTGGAACATAAGATTTGATCAAGTGATCAAGACTTATAGGTTCTCACAAAATGTGGATGAGCCATGTGTCTACAAACACATTAAGAATGAGAAGGTGGTTTTTCTACTGCTCTATGTAGATAACATTTTGCTAATTGGCAATGATGTTGGGGTGTTGTCACTAGTCAAATTATGGTTGACCAAGTAGTTTGATATGAAGGACTTAGGTGAGGCTAATTTTGTTCTCGATATCTAGATCTTTCAGGATAGAAAGAACAAAATGATAGCTTTGTCCTAGGCCATGTACATAGATAAAATTCTCAAGAGGTTTGCAATGCAGGATTCCAAGAAAGGTAGGCAACCATCTAAGTCTGGAATTATTTTTTCTAAGAAAGACTCTCCAAAGTCTAAGGAAGAAAGAGAATACATGAAGAAGGTGCCTTATGCTTTGGCAGTGGGTAGTCTCTTGTATGCCATGCTTTGCACCCGACCGGATATTTGTTATGCGGTTGAGATTGTAAGTCGATTTTAGGCGAATCCAAGACTGAACCATTGGGTTGTGGTTAAGCTTATTTTCAAGTACCGAAGAAAGACATGAGGGAATATGCTTATGTATTCGGGTGAGGACTTAACTCTTCTAAGATATACTGACTCGGATTTTCAATCCTGTTTGGATTCGAGGAGATCGACTTCTAGGTTTGTGTTTACTCTGGGCGGTGGTGCCATCAGTTGGAGAAGTGTAAAGCAAGATTGCACTTCGGATTCAACGATGGAGGCCAAGTATATGGTAGCTAATGATGCTTCGAATGTGGTAGCTAATGATGCTTCGAAAGAAGCAGTGTGGCTCTGCAAGATCCTTGGAGATCTTGAGGTGGTTCCTAGTATGGATAAGGCGATATCACTGTACTGTGATAATAGTGCGGCGGTAGTTAATGCTAAAGAACTAAGATTTCACAAGAAGAGTAAGCATACTAATCAAAAGTATCATGTGATAAAGGACTTCATCGAAGGCGGGCATGTCACGGTGTGCAAAATCGCATTAAAGGACAATTTACCTGATCCATTCACAAAGACACTTATTGGGAAAGTCTTTAAGAGGCATGTGGAAGCTATGGGGATGCAAGATTTGTCATATTTACTCACGTAGTGCAAGTGGGAGATTGTTAGACATGTATGCCCTAAGGAGTAAAAATGTAATATGTTTTTGGAGACATTTTTATCAATCAAGAATTCATTTATCATTTATATACCAAATCTTGTCCTCTTTACGTTCATATTTGTCGAATGTATGTTAAGCAAACAATAGTCTGAGACTGTTGGTCTAAACCTTTAAGAATTGAGCATATGATGGACAAATTATATGGAAGACACAATTCTTAAGGTGACGGTCTAAATCATAAGATCCACAATCAAGGGAATAAAGTTGGGCGCTTTGTTCATGTAAAGATTGTTATATTGTCTATATCCCTAATGGGAGATAGTTTGTCTTGACCATCAAAGGTGGACTCCGTGAATGGAAACATTGGCACGTTGTCATAAGTGACGATGTGTTAGATCGGGACATAAAGTGAATTGATATGGATTAATAATTCTATCTTGGCAAATCGATTCACTTTAGACAATCATTTGATTATATCTTAATCTTGAGATGAATAGTAGGCCCGTTGTCTTGACTTGTATTTTTTGATGTACCAAAGAGTGACACCCATATTTTAATAATGGTATGCATGCCGATACGTTGGAGGCATGGCTCTTGATAGCGTAGACCTGTTATTCATAGATATGGAATCTATAGCTCCTCTTTAGGAGTAGTGATATCTTCTTATATGTGTTATCCTATAATTGAAAAACTAGAGTGCTCAACCATTTGGATACATAGGTGTAACCGAATGGTATACTGTCTTTAGATAGTAAGTTTTCTGATGGTGAGATAATGGAACGTAAGATAAAAAAATCGGGAAGGTAAGACAGAACTTGTCCTTAAGCCAATTATGGATAATCCTATGGGAATACGATACACTATAATATCATGGAAACTTAGCTATACGGGCTTTGTAATTCTATATAGTTTGAGAGTGTAGCTCCAAACTTTTAGTGGACTCGCGTTGGAGTTGATAATTATGAAATGTATATCTAGGATATTGGGTTTCATAATTATCAGGAGCTTGAACTATATATGTCACGCCCCGGGGTACGAAAGGTGACGTGGTAGATTAATTAGGTTAATTAAATAAGGATTTAGTTAAAAACTGGGTTTTAGTATTTGATTTATAAATAAAAATGAGATAATTTTAAAATTGTTCGAATAGAATAAATTAAAGAAATAAAATAAACCATCATAATAATTAAGCAAATAAAAAGAACATTAAAAATATTTAAATATGAGGTGGAACGAGTATGGGTCCCACTAGCCCACATATTGTGCACACACATGTAGTACTAACAATATTACCATACAACCATCGTCCATAATGAAAGAATAAGTTAAGATCTTACATGCCTTGTTTATTGTACTACAACCTACCCAAATCTTCTACTGGTCGTAAATCTGGTCAGCGGACTCTTCTCCAATCCTAGGCTGATATCCACCTATGGGTAAGATTTTAAAACAATAAAAACGTGAGCGAAAGGCTCAGTAGGACTATATCTTAAAATAAATAGATAAATATTCTAATAGAACTTTCTTAATAAATAAATAATTAAATAAATCAAATAAGTATTTTCATTTACTAAAATTCCATTGAAAACAGTTTGTCAAAAGTACCTTTTTAATTCTCTCGGGCAAACCAAATATTCACCACCGAAGTGGCCAAGCTGGGTTTTGGGACCTGCCTCCAAGGTCGTTCACTACACGACCCGATATCTGTTATGGAATCATGCCCATATATCTTTCTTTAATTATTAAAATCTCTGTTTACCGAATATAGTCATTTACATTCTTTATGAAGTTCATTATGAACATTTCTCAATCATTCATCAAAAACATTTAATAAAAATCCATTTTTGGCTTAAATCATTTTGAAATAGGGTTACCAAAGAAAATGGTAGAAGTCCTACCTCAATATCCATGTCGGTGTCCCCCATCATAATCCCGATCCGCTATACGTTAGCTCCGTGGATCCACGCACAACCTTAGATACAAACTAGGTCTATTAGTATCTAATCCAAGATATCCTATGATATTAAATCATCTCATGGTGTCCTAGTATGCCATTTAGGTTTATAAAATCATTTTATAAAGTTGGAATTTCAATCGGGTTCAAAACAATAAAAACGGGTGAAAAATCACAAAATTGAGTTATGTTCGGTCAGCCTGCCGGTCCCCTTGGTTCGGCCAGCCGAACTGCACAGTTCGGCCTATCGGAAGACCAAGTCTGGTCGGCCGAACTTTTCCAGGTTTGGCCTTCTGGTCGGATGAATCTGGCCTGCCGAAGATCAAGTTTGGCTTGCCGATCTAGGAAATTCCAGAAATTTCCACGCATGGTTCTCGGCCTCCCGAACCCAAATCTTTAATCCAACATGTTTTTCTCAGTTCTCAGGCATGGGAAATCATCATAAACAATAGAAAATCATAGTAGAACACTTGTTAATGGATTGAAACAAGTTTTAAACAAGATTTTCACAAAAATCTGAAAATAGAGAAAATAGAGGAAAAATGAAAAATCTTGATTTCAATCTGTTTTTTGATCAAACAAAGTTTCAATTCTAGTTATTCTAAGTTACTCTAACCTAGATTGAAGCTTTTCTAAGCTCAAAATTGCTTAGATTTCAAAATGCAAGAAAATTTGAAAATTAGAAAAACTTTTGAAATTTAGAAACTAACCTCCAATCAAAACTTTAAAACGATGTTTTTGTTGTTGAATCTCATTCCGAGCCTTCAATCTACTAACCCGAAGCTTGAAATAAAATTTTATTTCAAAATTTTGGGAGAGAATGGGAGAGAGAGAAAACCGTGAGAAATAGAGAGAAGAGAGAGAGTGTGAGGCGAGAGTGAGAGTGAGGAGAGAGAAAAGAGTGAAATAAATAGAGGAAGAGAGAGAAAAGTGGTTGCACAAGACTGTATGCAACTACACATTGTTTTCAAATCAAATTGTTTCATTGAAATTTAAATTAACAATTAAAAATAATTAAAAATTATTAAAAGAGTAAAATAACACAAGGTTACTAAATTTTCACAAAATAATCAAATTAAATTTAAAATGCTCATTATGGCACACTAATCCACCATTTAGCATTCTAATATCATTTAATTAACTTCGGGGTGTTGCAACTCTCCACCCCTAAAAGAAATTTCATCCTCGAAATTTACAAATTGATTCAAAAGCAAAATAAATGCGGATACAGCTCCCGCATACTCGATTCTAATTCCTAGGTGGCTTCATCAACCCCGTGATGCTGCCACACGACCTTAAATAATGAGATCTCACGACGACGCAAGCTAATCACTTTACGATCGATGATCTGAATCGACACTTCTTCGTACGTCGTATCTTCCTGAATCTGTACGTCTTGGAACGAAACGATCTTATCCTGCTCAAGTAGACACTTTCGAAGCATGCGAAAGTTGAACATGGGAAAGTTTCAGAGGAAGGTCGAGTCGATACGCAACCATACCAACACGTTGAGTAATCACGAACGGTCCAACATACCTTGGTGCAAGTTTTTCTTTTACTCCGAATCACGAAATGCCCTTGCAAGGTGATACCTTCAAGAGTACAAAATCTCCAACCTCAAATTCCAAAGGTCGACGTCTTTTATCCGCATAACTCTTCTATTGACTTTGAGCTGCTCTCAATCGATCCTGAATCACACGATCTTCTCATTCCTATCACGAACCTCATCTGGTCCAAGAATAACCCTATCTTCTGGCTCAGCCCAACACACTGGTGATCGACACGGTCGCCCATACAATGCCTCGAATGGTGCCATTCCAATACTCGATTGATAACTATTGTTGTATGCGAACTCCACCAGATGCAGATACTTTTTCTAGTTCCCGTCGAAATCTAACGCACAAGCACGCAACATATCTTCGAGAATCTGAATAACTCGCTCAGATTGCCCATCGGTTTGAGGATGAAATGCCGTGCTGAAGTTCAAATCTGTACCCATGGCCTCTTGAAAGCTCCTCCAGTACCTGGCATTAAATCTAGTATCCCTATCTGATGTGATGGACAAAGGAACTCCATGCAATCTCACTATGTTCTGCAGATACAATCCCCAAGAATCCTCCTCAAACACGTCGATCTCAATGGAATGAAATGAGCTGACTTCGTTAACCTGTCGATTACGACCCAAATCGCATCATGCCGCTGCTCCGTCCTTGGCAATCCGATAAGAAAATCCATCGTCACATGCTCCCATTCCAGGAAGTGGCTGAAGCTGACCTGCTAGCTTCTGATGCTCGGCTTTCACCTGAAGACAAATCGCGCATTTGGCCACGTATTCTCGAACATCCTTCTTCATGCTTCTCCACCAATATTGCCTCTTTAGATCACGATACATCTTTGTACTCCCTGAATGAATGGCGAACTGAGACCTATGAGCTTTGTCCATTACAGCCTTCTTTACTTCTACGATAGCTGGAACCGCTAAACGCTTCCTGAAGTACAATGATCCATCCGCATGTATCCTCCATTCTTTGAACTGCTCGTCGTTTTGAATCCGCATCCAGATTCCCTGAAGATGCTGGTCTTGCCATTGATTTTGCTTCACCATCTAAACAAGAGCTGGGGTCGTCTCCATATGATACACCGAAATACGATCGTAGTCCTCGCAACACTGTAGACCGAACTCACTTACTGTCACATCCCTTTTCCAATCCTTGAGAGCCAAACAAGTGAGAATTCTTAAAGATTTCTGACTGAGCGCATCCGCGACAACATTAGCTTTCTTGGGATGATACTGCAACGCAAAATCATAATCTTCCATATATTCTATCCATCTCCGCTGCCTCAAGTTCAAATCCCTTTGAGTGAACAGATACTTCAAGCTCTTGTGGTCGGAGAAAACCTGAAATGTTGCCCCGAACAAATAACATCTCCAGATCTTCAATGCATGAATCACCATTGCAAGCTCTAGATCATGAGTAGGATAATTCCGTTAGTGAGGTCGTAACTGTCTTGATCCATACGCTACCATGCGTCCCTGTTGCATCAACACGCATCCAAGTCCACATCCTGAAGCATCCGTATAAACCTCGTACAGCTCGTCACTACTGGGAATGATCAACATTGGAGCTGAAGTCAACCGATTCTTGAATTCTTGAAAGACGAACTCGCATTCTTCATTCCACTTGAACCTGACATTTTTCCTAATCAATCTTGTTAACGGCGCTGCTATCTTCGAGAAGTCCTTCACGAATTTCCTATAATATCCTGCAAGTCCCAAGAAGCTACGGATCTCCGCCACATTCCTCGGTCGTTCCTGATCCATAATGGCTTTGATTTTTGACAAATCCACTGAGATACCTTGTTCAGAAATGACATGACCCATAAATTTGACTTCTGTTAACCAAAACTCACACTTTTCCATTTTGGCATATAACTGATGTTCTCGTAGAGTCTGAAGCACGATCCTGAGATGCTGCTCATCATCCTCCCAAGTCTTAGAATAAACCAGAATGTCATCGATGAACACAATCACAAACTGATCCAAGTAGGGCCTGAATATCCTGTTCATCAAGTCCATGAAAGCTGCCGGAGCATTCGTAAATCCAAACAACATCACAAGAAATTCAAAATGTCCATACCGGGTCCTGAAAGTTATCTTAGGAATGTCCTCTTCCTTAATCCTAATTTGATGGTATCCTGACCTCAAGTCTATCTTTAAGAGGTACCGCAAACCTCCCAACTGATCAAACAACTCATCGATCCTGGGCAATGGATACTTATTCTTCACTGTGACTCGATTCAATTGCCGATAATCTATGCATAACCTGAGAGTTCTATCATGCTTCTTTGCAAACAAAATCGGTGCTCCCCATAGTGATGTGCTATTCCAAATATATCCCTTATCAGCAAGTTCCTGAAGTTGCTTCCTAAGTTCTTTCATTTCTGCCGCCGCCATCTGGTAAGGTGCTATAGAAATAGGTGCTATCCCTAGAAACAATTCAATACTAAACTCAATCTCCCGATGCGGTGGTAATCCTGGTAGCTCGTCATGGAAGACATCTTCAAATTTGTCTACCACTGGAATTACTGCACGTCTTCTCGAAAAACTGGGCTCTCCTTCCAAATCCATGAAGATAGTGCAACAAACTGCATTCTTCTGCCCTCCGAGACATGCCCTAACATGACGCTCACTCATTAACCGATCACCACCACCCTGGTAGATGATTACCGTCCCCCTATCAGACACTAGGGTTACTTTCCTAAGTTAGCAGTCCACTACTGCACTGTATCTAGACAACCAGTCTATCCCTAGGATTACATCATAGGTTCTCATGGGGATTACAATTAAATCACTTTTCAAAATCTCATCCCTAATCTTTATTTTACAAGCTTTACAAATATTATTCACACATACCCGCTCTAAGGGTGAAGCTATAACTAAGGGTTCATCAAACTCTTCTATCTCTAATCCCAAGGCATGTACAAAAGAACTCGAAATGAGAGAATGAGTGGCACCAGTATCAAACAACACGTGTGATAAGGACTGAGAAACCATGATCGTACCATCGACAATTGTGTTATTGGTTTGGGCATCCGAACTCCCTGATGTCATCATGTGAACCTGCATTGGAGCTTTTCCTTTACCTCTACCCACATTACTAGTTCCTAGATTAACTGGCTGATACTGCTGCGATGATGGCAACTGGACACTAGCTGTACTCGACGCTCGATACTAAGGGACGTTACGCTGAAAGTCCTGTAGTTGGTGTCCTTGCACTGGATGTGATAGTTGCTAAGGAGAGAACTGATGAAATGGAAGCTGAGGATACTGTTGTGGCTGAGGTAGAGTCTGAAGCTGAGGCTGACGACTAGCTCCTTCTCCGGTCTGAAATCCTAGGCGAGCACTCTTGTTCGGGCAATTCCTCTTAATGTGTCCTGGCTACTGGCATAATGACAGTGAAAGCTGTAGGGGTTGCTGTGCCTGCTGCTGGATGAACTGCTACTGTTGCTGTTCACGCCACCCTGTTTGCTCTTTCCCAGAGTCGGTCAACTGCTGACGCTCCTCCTGCCGCTCCTCTGTGGTCCTCTTGATGCCTTTGCTCGATTCTCACAATACTGTGCATAGTCACTCTCCATTGATATTGCTGATGACACAAGCTCTCCAAAATTCCTGAGTCGCAGAGCAACTATCTATCGTCGAATAGGGGCTCTGAGTCTGTCCTGGAATTTGATGCACTTCTCACGCTCCGATGCCACTGTTGAGGGAGCAAACCTAGCCAATTCATTAAACTTCGCTTCGTATTCCCGAACTAACATATCGCCCTACTACAACCTATAGAATTCTGCCGCCTTTTGATCCCTGTATCCCTGCAGAAAGTACCTATCATAGAACAGCTCCTCGAACCTGTCCCAATCAATATTACCATTATTCTCCAGACGCTTTGCTTGCTTCCACCAGGTATTAGCACCACCTTCAAACTTATATGCTGTGAATTCCGCACGATACTCAGTTGGCACACCAAGCATATCCAAGTGTTTCACGATCGAGTCTAACCAATATTCTGTCACCTACGGGTCCCTAGTTTCGTCAAAGGTCGGTATTGACGCACGTCAAAATTCCTTAAAGTACGTGTATCGACGACTAGCCTCGGAATCATCAGGTCTTGCCCTTGCTGCCATCTATCGAAATACTACAAACATAGCCCTCATAATGCCCTCATCATTTCCAAACTCGGCATCCGCAGTCGAGCGACATCTAGGTGCCATTCTCTCACTTCTAAAAACAAAATTTGGACTATCAGTGGTATTTTATTGTCGTACCTATGTGTGCACAATTCCCAAGGTTCATAACCTTAAGCTCTGATACCATTCTATCACGCCCCGGAGTACGGGAGGTGACATGGTAGATTAATTAGGTTAATTAAATAAGGATTTAGTTAAAAACAGGGTTTTAGAATTAGATTTATAAATAAAAATGAGATAATTTTAAAATTGTTCGAATAGAATAAATTAAGGAAATAAAATAAACCATCATAATGATTAAGCAAATAAAAAAAATTAAAATATTTAAATATGAGGTGGAACGAGTATGGGTCCCACTAGCCCACATATTGTGCACACACATATAGTACTGACAATATTGCAATACAACCACAGTCCATAATGAAAGAATAAGTTATGATCTTACATGCCTTGATTTATTGTACTACAACCTACCCAAATCTTCTACTTATCGTAAATCCGGTCAGCGGACTCTTCTCCAATCCCAAGCTGATATCCACCTATGGGTAAGATTTTAAAACAATAAAAACATGAGCGAAAGGCTCAGTAGGACTATATCTTAAAATAAACAGATAAATATTCTAATAGAACTTTCTTAATAAATAAATAATTAAATAAATCAAATATGTATTTACATTTAATAAAATTTCATTGAAAATAGTTTGTCAAGAGTACCTTTTTAATTCTCTCGGGCAAACCAAATATTCACCACCGAAGTGGCCCAACTGGGTTTCAGGACCTGCCCCTAAGGTCATTCAATACACGACCCGATCTTTGTTATGGCATCATGCCTATATATCTTTCTTTAATTATTAAAATCTCTATTTACCGAATATAGACATTTACATTCTTTATGAAGTTCATTACGAACATTTCTCAATCATTCATTGAAAACATTTGATAAAAATCCATTTTTGGCTTAAATCATTTTGAAATAGGGCTACCAAAGAATAGGGTAGAAGTCCTACCTCGATATCCATGTCGGTGTCCCCCACTGTAATCCTGGTCCGCTATACATTAGCTCTGCGGATCCACTCACAACCTCAGATACAACCTTATGAAGTTCGGCTTGTCGAAAAACCAAGTTCGGTCGGCCGAACTTTTCTAGGTTTGGCCTGCCAGTCGGATGAATCTGGCCTACCGAATACATGAATCCGGCCTGTTGAAGATCAAGTTCGGCCTACCGATATGAGAAATTTTAAAAATTTCCACGCATGGGTTCTCGGCCTCCCGAACCCAAATCTTTAATCCAACCTGTTTTTCTCATTTTTGAAGCATGGGAAATCATCATAAACAATAGAAAATCATAGTAGAACATTTTTAATGGATTAAAACAAGTTTTAAACAACATTTTCACAAAAATCCAAAAATAGAGAAAATAGAGGAAAAATGAAAAATCTTGATTTCAATCCGTTTTTGATCAAACA
>CAMOHE010058888.1:0-30903 GCA_946598075.1 Artocarpus hirsutus
TATTTATTTCACTTTTCCTCTCTCTCTTCATTTCTCTCGTGACACTCTCTCTCCTCTCCCGCTCGTTCTCTCTCGGTTTACTCTCTCTCTCTCTCTCAATCTCTCAAAATTTTTGAAACAAATTTCATTTTCAAGCTTCGGGATTGTGGATTGAAGGCTCGGGAACGCGATTGAGCAACCACAAACTCGATTCAAGCTTCGATTTAAGGTTAGATTTCAAAATTTCTAAAGTTTTTCTATTTTTCAAGATTTTCTTGCATTTTGAAATTTTAGAGTTTCTAAGCCTAGAAAAGCTTCAATCTAAGTTAGATGGACTTAGATTAGCTAGAATGTAAACTTCATTTCATCAAAAACGGATTAGAATCAAGATTTTTCATTTTTCCTCTATTTTCTCTATTTTTGGGTTTTTGAGAAAATCTTGTTTAAAACTTGTTTTAAATCACTAAAAAGTGTTCTATTATGATTTTCTATTGTTTATGATGATTATTCATGCCTGTGAATTGAGAAAACAGGTTACATTTGAAGATTTGAATTCGGGAATGCCGAGACCCGTGCGTGGAAATTTCTGGAATTTTTTCCAGATCGACAGGCCAAACTTCGTGTTCGGCAGGCCGGATTCAAAGGATCGACAGGCCGGATCCATCCGATCGGCAGGCCGAACCTGGAGATGTTCGTCCGACCGAACCTGTTCCTCCGGCAGGCCGAACTGTGCAGCCGGCAGGCCGACCGAGCCAGGAGAAATTTTGTGATTTTCATCCGTTTTAAACTGTTTTGAACCCTGATTTAAATTTCAACTTTGTACAATGATTTTATAAACCTAAATGGCACAATAGGACACCATGAGATGATTTAGTATCATAGGATACCTCGGGTTAGATGCTAATGAGCTAAGTTACTATGCATTTAGGATTTGTGCGTGGATCCGCAGAGCTAACGTATAGCGGACTGGGATTACGGTGTGAGACACCGGTACGAGTATTGAGACTTCTACCCCTTATTTTTGGTAGCCCTATTTCAAAATGATTTAAGCCAAAAATGGATTTTATCAAATGTTTTCAATGACAGATTGGGGAAATGATTTTATCTAAGTATCCTTACAAATGATTGATTGAGAAATGTTCATAGTAAACTTCATAATGAATATGAATGATTACATTTGATAAGAAAAGATTTCATGAATCAGAGAGATATATATATGTATATATATATTAGGGCATGATGCCATATCAGAGATCGGGTTGTGTAGTGAACAACCTTGGGGGCAGGTCCCGAAACCCAGCTGGGCCACTACGGTGGTGAGTCATGTATGGTTTGCTCAGGAAAGGAAAAATGGTACTCTTCTAATTGATTCATTTGAATTATTTTGGAACGATTATATTTAATTTAATTTCACATTTAATTATTTATTCGTTAATTGTTCCAGTTCATTCTTATATGTTTATTTGATTTATGCAATTTCTTTTAAAGCTGAATAATTTCAAATATAGTCCTACCGAGCCTTTCGCTCACATTTTATCTGTTTTAAAATCTTAACCCTAGGTGGATATCAGCATAGGTTTGGAGAGGAGTCCGCCGACGGGACTTACGATCAGTAGAAGTATTTGGTAGGTTATATTACCATTCAAGGCATGTAAGACTTTAACTTTTCTTCTATTCTGGACTGTGGTTGTATCATAATATTGTCAGTACTATATGTGTGTGCACAATATGTGGGCCAGTGGGACTCATACGCGTTCCACCCCATATTTAATTATTTTAATGTTATTTCTATTTGTTTAATCATCATGATGACTCATTTGTTTCTTTAACTTTTTATTTCAAATGGTTGTAAAATTACCACCATTTTACTTATAAATTTCATTCTAAAACCCTATTTTTAATCAAATCTTTATTTATTTAATTTAATTAAACCACCACGTCACCTCCTGTACTCCGGGGCGTGACAGTTAGCTCTACAGATCCACGCATAACCTTAAATGAAAACTAGGTCTTTTAGTATCCAACCTGAGATATCCTATGTATTTAAATCATCTCATGGTGTCCTAGTGTGCCACTTAGGTTTATAAAATCATTTTATAAAGTTGGAATTTCAATTGGGGTTCAAAACGATGAAAACGAGTGAAAGATCACAAAATTTTACCATGCTTGATCGGCCTATCGGTAGCCCTAGTTCAGCCGACCGAACTATGCAGTTCGGCCTATCGGAGGTCCAAGTCCGGTAGGCCAAACTTTTCCAGGTTCGGCCAATAGGTCGGATGAATCTGGCCTGCCGAACATGAAGTTCGGCCTGTCGATTTGGAAAAATTCTAGAATTTTCCAGGCACAGGTCTCAGCCTTCCCGAGCCCAAATCTTCAATTCCAACCTGTTTTCTCAATTCTCAGGCATGGGTAATGATCACAATCAATAAAAAAAAACATAATAGATTACTTTTTGAAGCATTAAAACAAGATTTAAACAAAATTTTCAAATAACTCCGAAACTAGAGAAAAATGAAAAATCTTGATTTAAATTTGTTTTTGATGAAACAAGTTTGTATTCTAGCTAATCTAAGTTCATCTAACTTAGATTGAAGGTTTTCTAAGCTTAGAAATGCTTAGATTTCAAAATGCAAGAAAAATTGAAAAATTTAAAAAGTTTAGAAATTTTGAAAACTAACCTTGAATTAAGCTTTGATTCGAGTTTGTGGTTGCTCAATCGCGTTCTCGGACCTCCAATCCACTAACCCAAAGTTTGAATCGAATTTTGGTTCAAAATTTTTGAGAGAGAATGGGAGAGAGTGAGAGATACTGAGAGAAAGAGAGAGAGGAGAGAGAGAGTGACGAGTGAGAGTGAGGAAGAGAGAGAGAGGTAAGATATCAATAGAGGAAGAGAGAGAATATTAGTTGCATAAAACCGTGTGCAACAACACAATGTTTTCAAATAAAAGCTACTTAGTATTTAACAAATCATTTTATTAAAAATCTAAAATGACAATTGAAATTAATTAAAAGTAATTAAAATTTATTAAAAGAATAAAACAACACAAATTTAGAAATTCCACAAAATGATCAAATTAAGTTTAAAATTATCATTATGCCACACTAACGACACTTAATAATTTTTCAGGGTGTTACAACTCTCCACCCCTAAAAGAAATTTTGTCCTCGAAATTTATAAATCGGCTCAAAAATAAAACAAATGCAAATGTAACTCTCGCATAGTTGACTCTAATTCCCAAGTAGCTTTATCAACCCCGTGATGCTGCCACACGACCTTAACTAATGGGATCTCATGGCGACGCAAACTAATCACTTTACGATCGATGATCTGAATTGGCACTTCTTCATATGTCGTGTCTTCTTGAATTTGTACGTCCATGAATGAAACGATCTTATCCTACTCAGGTGGACACTTTCAAAGCATCGACACATTAAATACGTTGTGAACATGCAAAAGTTCTGAAGGAAGGTTGAGTCGATAAGCAACCACACCAACACGTTGAGTAATCACAAACGGTCCAACATATCTTAGCGTGAGCTTTCCTTTCACTTCGAATGACGAAATGCCTTTACGATGTGATACCTTCAAAAGAACAAAGTCTCCAACCTCAAATTCCAAAGGTCAACATCTTCTATCTGCGTAACTCTTCTATCGACTCTGAGATGCTCTTAGTCGGTCTCGAATCATGATGATCTTCTCATTGCTATCGCGAATCTTATCCGGTCCAAGAATAACTCTATCTTCTGGTTTGGCGCCAACACATCGGTGATCGACATGGTCATCCATATAATGCTTCGAAAGGTGCCATAACAATACTCGATTGATAGCTGTTGTTGTATGTGAACTCCACCAGATGCAAATACTTCTTCCAGTTTCCCCCAAAGACAAATGCACAAGCACGCAACATGTCTTCGAGAATCTGAATAACCCGCTTAGATTGCCCATCAGTCTAAGGATGAAACGCTGTGCCAAAGTTCAAATGTGTACCCATGGCCTCTTGAAAGCTTCTCCAATACCTGGCATTAAACCTGGTATCCCTATCTGATGTGATGGACAAAGGAACTCCATGTAACCTTACTATGTTCTACATATACAACTCCCCAAGAATCCTCCTCAAACACGTCGATCTAAACAGAATGAAATGAGCTGACTTCGTTAACCTGCCAACCACGAACCAAATCGCATCATGCTGCTGCTCTGTCCTTGGCAATCTGGTAAGAAAATCCATAGTCACGTGCTCCCATTTCCACCCTGGAATAGGAAGTGGCTGAAGCTGACCTGCTGGCTTCTGATGCTCAGCTTTTACTTGAAGACAAGTCGTACATTTGGCCACATATTCCTAGACATCCTTCTTTATACCTCTCCACCAATATTGTCTCTTAAGATCACGGTACATCTTCATGCTCCTTTGATGAATGGTGAACTGAGACCTATAAGCTCCGTCCATTATGGCGTTTGTTACTTGTACGATAGCTGGAACTGCTAGAAGCTCCCTAAAGTGCAATGATCCATCTGCATATATCCTCCATTCTTTGAACTGTTCTCCGTTTTGAATTTGCGTTCAGATTCCCTAAAGAAGCTAGTCTTGCCACTAATTTTGCTTCACCATCTGAACAAGAGCTGGGGTTGTCTCCATGTGATACACTGAAACGTGATCGTAGTCTTCATGATACTATAGCCTATACTCACTCACTATTGCATCCCTCTTCCAGTCTTCAAGAGCCAAACAAGCAAGAATCCCCGAAGACTTCTGACTGAGTGCATCTTCAACGACATTAGCTTTCCTAGGATGATACTGCAGCGTGAAATCATAATCCTCCATGTATTCTATCAATCTTCGCTAATGCAAATTTAGATCCCTCTGAGTAAACAAATACCTCAAACTCTTGTAGTCGAAGAAAACCTAAAATGTCGCCCCGTACAGATAACATCTCCAGATCTTCAACGCATGAATCACTGCTGCGAGCTCTAAATCATGAGTAGGGTAATTCCGTTTGTGAGGTCGTAACTATCTCGATCCATATGCTACCATGCGTCCATGCTACATCAACACACACTCGAGTCCATGCCCTAAAGCATCCGTGTAAACCTCGTACGGCTCATCGCTATTGGTAATGATCAATACTGGAGCTGAAGTCAACCGATTCTTCAATTCTTGAAAAGCAAACTCACATTCTTTGTTCCATTTGAACCTAACATTCTTCCTAATCAATCTTGTCAACGGTGCTGCTACCTTTGAGAAGTCCTTCGCAAATTTCCTATAGTATCCTACAAGTCCCAAGAAGCTGTGGATCTCTGCCACATTCCTTGGTCGTTCCCAATCCACTATGGCTTCTATCTTAGACGGATCCATCAAAAAACCATCCTCAGAGATGACATGACCTAGAAATTTGACCTCTGTTAACCAGAACTCACACTTTTCCTTCTTGGCATACAACTGATGTTCTCGTAGAGTCTGAAGCATGATCCTGAGATGTTGCTCATGCTCCTCCCAAGTCTTAGAAAAAACCAAGATGTCGTCGATGAACACGATCACAAACTAATCCAAGTAAGGCCTGAATATCCTATTCATCAAATCCATGAAGTCAATCCAAACGGCATCACTAGGAATTCAAAATGTCCATACCGGGTCCTGAAAGCTGTCTTAGGAATGTCTTCTTCCTTAATCCTAAGTTGATGATATCCTGATCTTAAATCTATCTTCGAGAAGTATCGTGAGCCTCCCAACTGATCAAACAACTCATCGATCCTGGGCAGAGGATACTTGTTCTTCATTGTGACCCTATTCAGCTATCGAAAATCTATACACAACCTGAGAGTTCCATCATGCTTTCTTGCAAACAAAACCAATGCTCCCCACGATGATGTACTATTCTAGATGTATCCCTTATCAGCAAGTTCTTGAAGTTGCTTCCTGAGTTCTTTCATCTCTGTCGGTGCCATCCAGTAAGGTGCTACAGAAATTGGTGCTGTTCCCATAAACAATTCAATACCAAACTCGATCTTTCGATGCGGTGGTAATCCTGGTAGCTCGTCGGGGAAGACATCCTCAAATTCATCTACTACTAAAATCACTACACATCCTCTCAAAACATTGGGCTCTCCTTCCAAATTCATGAGAAAGGCATAGCAAGTTGCGTTCTTTCGTTCTCTGAGATATGCCCTTACAAGACGCTCACTCATCAATCGATCACCACCACCCTGGTAAGTGATCACCGTCCCTTATCGGACACTAGGGTTACTTTCCTAAGTTGGCAGTCCACTACTGCACTGTATCTAGATAACCAATCCGTCCCTAGGATTATATCATAGATCTCATAGGGATTACAATCAAATCACTTTTCAAAATCTTATCCCCTACAAGCTGTACAAATACTATTCACACACACCCACCTCAAGGGTGAAGCTATAACTAAGGGTTCGTCAAACTCCTCTATTTCTAATCCCAAGGCATGTACAAATGAGCACGAAATGAGAGAATGAGTGGCACCAGTATCAAATAACACATGTGCTAAAGACTGAGAAACGATAATCGTACCATCAACAACCGCGTTACTGGTCTGGACACCCGAACTCCCTGATGTCATCATGTGAACCTGTATTGGAGCTTTCCCTTTTCCTCTACCAACACTAATGGATCCTGGGTTTGTTGGCCGATACTGCTGCGATGATGGTGACTGCACGTTGGCTGTACTTGACGCTCAGTACTGAGGGATGTTACGCTAAAAGTTCTGCGATTGGTGTCCTTGCGCTGAATATAGCAGTTGTTGAGGAGAGAACTGATGGAATGGAAGCTGAGGGTACTGTTGAGGCTGAGGTAAAGTCTAAAGTTGGGGCTGACGACTAGCTCATTCTCTGGTCTGAAATCCTAGGCGAGCACTCCTGATCGGGCAATTCCTCTTGATGTGTCCCGCCTGCTGGCAATAGTGACAATGGAAGCTGTAGGGGTTGCTGCGTCCGTTGCTAGATGAACTGCTGCTGTCGCTGTTCATGCCGCCATGCTTGTTCTTTCCTAGAGTGAGTCGACTACTGACGCGCCTCTTGCCGCTCCTCTATGGTCCTCCTAACGTCTTGGCTTGATTCTCACAATACTACGCGTAATCATTTTCCACTGATGTTGCTGATGACACAAGCTCACCAAAGTTCCTAAGTCGCAGAGCAACCACCTGTCGTCGAATAGGGGCTTTAAGTCCGTCTTGGAATTTGATGCACTTCTCACGCTCTGATGCCACTATAGATGGAGCAAACTTGGCCAATTCATTGAACTTTGCTTCATATTCCCAAACTGACATATCGCCCTGCTGCAACCTATAGAATTCTGCCGCCTTTTTGATCCCTGTATCCCTGTGGAAAATGCCGATCGTAAAACAGCTCCTTGAACCCATCCCAACTGATGTTACCATTGTTCTCCAAACGTTTTGCTTGCTTCCACCAAGTATTACCACCACCCTTGAACTTATATGCCGCAAACTCCACGTGATACTCAGCTGGCACACCAAGAGTATCCAAATGCTTCACGATCGAATCTAACCAATATTCTGCCATCTACGGGTCGTCATTTTCGTCAAAGGTTGGTACAGACGCACATCAAACCTCCTTAAAGTATGAATGTTGACGTCTAAACTTGAAATCATCAGGTCTTGCCCTTGCTGCCATATGCCGAAATGCAGCAAACATAGCCCTCATTATGCCCTCATCATTTCCAAACTCAGCATCAGCTGTCGAGCAACATCTAGGTGCCATTCTCTCACTTTTGAAAATAAAATTTGGACTGTCAGTGGTATTTCATTGTCGTACCTATGTGTGCATAATTTTCAAGGTTCATAACCTTGAGCTCTGATACCATTCTGTCATGCCCTGGTGTACGGGAGGTGACGCGGTGGATTAATTAAGCTAATTGAGTAGAAATTTAGTTAAAATTGGGTTTTAGAATTAATTTTATTAGTAAAAATGTGATAATTTTAAAATTGTTTATTTAAAGCTAACAATTATAGTATTTGAACAATGAGAATAACAAAATAAACAATAAGAAAACAGTAAAAACAATCAAAATATAAGGTAAGACGAAAATGGGTCCCTCTGACCCACATCTTGTGCACACACACAGTATTGACAATATTGTAATACAACCACAGTCCAAAAATAAAGAAAGTTAAGAATTTACATGCCTTGTTTTGCTATAATATGACCTACCCAAATCTTCTACTGGTCGCAAGTCTGGACAGCGGACTCTTCTCCGATCCTAAGTTGATATCCACCTATGGGGTAAGATTTTAAAACAAATAGAATGTGAGTGAAAGGCTCAGTAGGACTATTTATTTAAAACATTTAATTCTTTAAAAGAAAATTTCATTAATCAAATAAACATTTAGAAAATGAACTTAAATGAGTAACAATAAATAAACAAATAAATGAATAAATAATAAAACAATTAAATAAATGCGGAAGTAAGAATCCAACAAAGACCTTTCTTACCAAAATAATTTTATAGGTCTACCAGAAAGAATAACATTTTCTTTTCTTGGGCAAACCATATGTATATCACCACCGTAGTGGCCCAGCTGGGTTTTGGGACCTGCCCCGAAGGTCGTGCACTACACGACCCGATCTTTGATATGGCATCATGCCCTAAAAATATATATATACATATATCTTCTCATGATTATTAAAATCTCTTTTTACCAAATATGATCATTCACATTCATTATGAGGTTTATTATGAAAGCACCTCGATCTATCGTTTTAGAAAATAGTCAATAAAATCCTTTTTCAATCAACCATTAAAAACATTTTCGTTAAAATTTCATTTGAGGCCAAAACATTTAAAACTGGCTACCAAAGAAAGGGGTTCAAGTCTTACCTCAATACTAGTGCCGGTGTCCTACACAATAATCCTGGTTCGCTATATGTTAGCTCCACAGATCCATGCACAACCTAAAATGAAAACTAGGTCATTAGTATCTAACTCGAGATATCCTATGTATTTAAATCATCTCATGGTGTCCTAGTGTGCCACTTAGGTTTATAAAATCATTTTACAAAGTTGGAATTTCAATTGGGATTCAAAAAGATAAAAACGAGTGAAAAATCACAAAATTTTACCATGCTCGGTCGGCCTGTCGGTCGCCCTGGTTCGGCCGACCGAACTATGCAGTTTGGCTTGCCGGAGGTCCAAGTCCGATCGGCCAAACTTTTCCAAGTTCGGCCAACCGGTCGGATGAATCCGGCCTGCCGAACACATGAATCTGGCCTGCCGAACACGAAGTTTGGCTTGTCGATCTGGAGAAATTCTAGAATTTTCTAGGCATGGGTCTCGGCCTCCCTAAGCCCAAATCTTCAATTCCAACATGTTTTCTCAATTCTCAGGCATGGGTAATGATCATAATCAATAGAAAAACATAATAGATTACTTTTTGATGCATTAAAACAAGATTTAAACAAAATTTTCAAATAACTCTGAAAATAGAGAAAAATAGAGAAAAATAAAAAATCTTGATTTAAATCTGTTTTTGATGAAACAAAGTTTGTATTCTAGCTAATCTAAGTTCATCTAACCTAGATTGAAGGTTTTCTAAGCTTAGAAATGCTTAGATTTCAAAATGCAAGAAAATTTGAAAAATTTAAAAAGTTTAGAAATTTTGAAAACTAACCTTGAATTAAGCTTTGATTCGAGTTTGTGGTTACTCAATCGCATTCCCGAGCCTCCAATCCACTAACCTGATGCTTGAAATCAAATTTTGGTTCAAAATTTTTGAGAGAGAATGAGACAGAGTGAGAGATACCGAGAGAGAGAGATAGAGGATAGAGACAGTGACGAGTGAGAGTAAGGAAGAGAGAGAGAGGTGAGATATAAATAGAGGAAGAGAGAGAAAATTAGTTGCACAAAACCGTGTGCAACAACACATTGTTTTCAAATAAAAGCTACTTAGTATTTAACAAATCATTTTATTAAAAATCTAAAATGACAATTGAAATTAATTAAGATTAATTAAAATTTATTAAAAGAATAAAACAACTCAAATTTAGAAATTTCACAAAATGATCAAATTAAGTTTAAAATAATCATTATGGCACATTAACTCACCATTTAACACACTAACAACACTTAATAAATTTTCGGGGTGTTACACCTTTAGAAACATGTCTTTCACATAATCTGTCTATCATATGCCTGATTCTAAAGACTTGGACTGACAGCCTCAAACTTTTATTTGCTGATCATACATCCAACAAATATAAACGCAAAGAGGATAACAATTTGATATATAAATAATAAATTCTTTATTGATGAAAATTTCTCCAAAAACATATTATATTTTTACTCCTTAGAGCATATATGTCTAACACAAGCCTTGATGAGGCGATAAGGGGCTCTTTGAAAGCTTCTTAACTGCAAGCAAAGGCAGGAGGTGCCTATGAGGGAGTAAATGATATTGGCCATGGGTTCCTTTGTTAACGATCAAACCAATAGAGCTGACATTGATGCTGAGCCACAAATGACTATGGTCTTTGAAAGTACTCTTTCTAAGGAGTTAATCCTATTTAGAGCTTCATATAACTTGAGCAATAGATAGGATGTGACCATAACTGAGCCGATGAAGTAGTTACAAGAGTTTAAAAATCTGATCAAGGAAGCTCTAGCTGCTGGCGAGGCAAACTTGGCGGTTACATTTAGTTTCAATCCTAACTCTAGGAATGGAAAAAAGCAAATACTACTAATGGCAAGCCTTTGATTCTAGCAAAAGACAAAAATAAAAAGAAATAAAAGGACTAAAGAAACTAAAGCGTTTCTTTTGTGAGAAGGTTAGGCATATAAAGACGAATTGTAATGTAACACCCACCATTTTTCATGTAACAGTTAATGATAGATATTTAACGACGTTACGTATTTTCTTTATGATATAATGTTACTGACCATTTATTTGAGAATTACGATAGGTGACGGTCACATGGAATTGATGTGTTCGAGGTGTTCATGTCACTTAGAAGGTATGTATGATGAATATTTAATGTTTTAACTACGTGTAATATTGAATGTCGTACTTTGGCAGGCCGATCTTTCTAGTTCAAGAGGCTGAATTGTCTCTTGGAATGGCAGCCCGATGGATATCATCGATAGACCAAACTCACAACTTTGGCAGGTCGATTTTGAGTAATCGGCTGGTCGAAGGTTACTGATGAGAAATCAACAAATAATTCCCAAAATTGTGGCATTGATGATTAATTTGATTTGTTGTGAAAATTCTAAAAAATTGATATATTTTTATCTCTTTCCTTATCCATGTTAGGGAAGGTTTGACTTTTTTTTGATAATTTGATTTTGTGATGAGGTTTCCTAATTTGAAAAGATGAAATTTGGTAGTGAGAACAAATCTTGGACATTTTCCTAATCTCTCCCCATCATACATGCATAAGCACCCTTATTTTTAATGAAAATCTGTTTCAAATATAAAGAAGATTATTTCCTTTTCACACCATTCTTAGTTTTCACGAATATCTCTCTCTCTATATCGTTCTTTCCCTCTCTCTCTAAAGTTCTCTCAATTTTCTCTTTCTTTCTCCATGTTTTCATCCCTTTCTCTCCCTTATTTTTCTAGCAAATAATTGAATGAAATATCGGGTTTTCGCTTAGACAAATTCAAGAAAATTGAGAAGAATCGTTTTGAGGTAAGAAATTCGTTCTAGGTTTATTCCTAAAATTGTATTTTCACTAGTTTTGACTCCCATAACTTAGACTACAAATTTCTCTTTTCTATGAAATTTTAATATGATGTTTATATATGTGTTACGTAATGTTCCTCAAAGTTTCATGTTATTTGAAATTTTCTATGCAAAGTTATTCAATTTTCATTCTTTGTCACTCTTGGACTATTCATCTCTGACCGGTAAAAATTTCACAAAATGTAGTCTCTATTCATAGAGTAAATGAATCTTTATTCTCATGAAATTTTGTAGATATGTTCATGGATATGTTAAGTTATGGTCTGGAAAGTTTCATAGTGATATGATGAATCTTGTATGTGTTCTTGAACTAAGGTTAGATTTTATGGCTGTTTATTAAGCGAATTCTGGACTTCTTGTTTGTGTGACCTTTTTGCATAGATAAATGAATTTATTTGCTAATGAAACTTTTTGTGGTACTATATTTATATGTTAATTGGTCCACTTAAAAATTTTAGGGTCAAAGTAATTTTATTTTAATTATTTAAGTATAATGATCATGTGTTGCTTACTGCTTTAGGTATTTAGAGTTTATTTGTTCTCTGAATTTAAATGCATGTTTTAAATTGTTGAAAATTTATTTGAAGCTAATTTTTGGATAGGTTGTGGTTTTTGGTGTTTATTATAAGCATGATTTTTATGAAATTATTTTATAATACAAATAATTTATTTTATGAAAGTTAGTTAAGGCTACTCATTGTTTTGTTATTGCTGGCTCATTTTGTGTTGTGAATTGTGTGACTTATTTTAGTCATCAAATGGAATTTTTGTGGCTAAAGAAAAATTAAAGCAATTTATATATATGTTAATTATGTTCTTGCAAAGTTTCATGCCTTAATTGTGTATGAATGGTGAATAATTGAGTCGTGTATCTTTAAGGGTCAAGCAGGTTGTTATATCATAGATTTTTTCATGAACAATTGTAAGATGGTAAAATGTACTTGTGTTCTTGTGTTTCTTGAGTTGGAAGTATGAATGATGTCTTATGGTATTGGATGATTTCATGAAAATGAAAATTCATTTTATTTGTATATGGATGTTTGACATGAACACTCCAAGAAGTAAGCACATTGAGATTGCGGCAACATCATCTAAGATAAGGTTTAGTAAGCAAGTCAAGTAAGTATATTCTCACCTACAACATGATAAGGTTTATGAAAACTTTGAAATTTATGTTCATGATGATTTCTATGATGATTTTGATGATGATTTTATTTAATCTTTTATTTTGAAAGTTTTGATGCATAAGAAGGCTTATGCATGTTTTGATGATGAGATATTTCAAAATTAAAAGTATATATATGTATACACTTATATGTATCACCTAAATAAGTGTTGCACACCTTATGTCTATGTTAATGTTCAAAATGTCCAAGTTGGACTTGTCATGTAAGGTTTGGGATTCATGACGGCATGCCTATGATGATGATAATGGTGTAACACTTGGGCCCCAAAGTTAAAATGAATGAAGTTTTAATGTGGATAACGTAATAAAAGATATGTTCCATATGAAACCATTCCAAGTGCACTACTATGTTGATAATGATCATGATTATGATGTTGCATAAAGAAGTTCATAAAATGTTTTAACTTGTGAGATTGGAAAGTGCACTTATTGAGCTTTTGCTTAGTTTATGATCATGTTGTAAATAAAGGTAAGAGGATCATGGAAGAGGTTGAGGGCCAAAACGGGTGTGTGACCAAGGAATGATGTATTGAAAATAGAAGAACACCAAGAAAGAATTTTAAAGTTTATGAACTGTGTTTTTATTTCTTTATATGTTTACTTTCCACATTTTATGTAATAGGACTTGTTCTGTGTTTTCTTTATTTTGTAGATGATCAGCCTTCCAATCATTATTGATCGGATTGTTGATATTGGTATTGGCCAGCTGATTACCCTATATCGGCCGTTGATCTAAGTAACTCTGGTTTTGCAAAGCCCTAGATAGTCTGCCAAATGTTGAAATTTGAACTATCGGTCATGTTCGGCTTGCCAGTTTCTAGAGTTGGCTTACCGAACTGTTAAAATAGATTTTAAAGGATTTTTTAATAAATATTTAAATTATGTTCTTATTATTTTGGTGTTGATAAACTATTTAAATAAATATAAAAGGTTCTAAAATATTTGTATTTAGTGAAAAAAAATTTATATGCATGGATCTTGGGATATATTTAATAAACTTTACTTTATTTAAATGGTTTGTCTTAATAATGATAATAAGGATGAATGTAATGACATCTGTAACGTCTGTGAGGGGGCGTTACAAGCTTTGATATCAGCATGAATTTTCATTTTTAATTCACATCGCCACACATGAGTTCAAGTCCTCCAAGTAAGTGTCTGTTTAAGTTAATTGTTATGGATGTAAGTTTGATGATAAGTATAAAATTTAGTTGTATGATAATAAATGCCCTTGTGCATAATTTGGTAGTGAAATCCTAGCTTATAAATTGGAAGATTATTTCTAAATTCCTAATTCTTTTAGGAAGTCAAAGATGAAAGGCCGTAGGAGAATTCAAACTCATGCTCAAGTTAGCGCTGCTAATGACAACCAAACCAATGAAAGATTGATGACTATGATTGCTAAACAATAAAGGCAGCTCTAGGATCAAAGGAGAGAAATAGAGGCACTTAGAGCCAGTAGCCAAGGAGGTGAAAGACAAGGTGAGAACGTGCCAAGTCCTCCTCCTCCTCAACCACAAGGAGAGGAAGTCCCAATTCCTGTTCCAGAACCAAGACCTACCTACCATGAACCGTTACTAGTTAGATGGAAGAGGGTTAAGCCAGTAGACTTTGAAGGTTCTAAGGATCCTTTAGTCACCCAAGGATGGTTAAAGACAATCAAGGCCACCCTAAATCTCATGGGTTTCACAGAAAATATGAAGGTCCTCTATGCCTCATACTGCCTCACCATGGAGACCAAAATCTAGTGGGATGGAATCGAACAAAGTACGAATGTTGACAAGATGATATGGACTAATTTTGTTTATGAGTTCAGCACGAAGTTCTTCCACATGAACATTACTTAGAAGCATTATGATGAGTTTGAGAACCTATGCCAAGGAGACATGTCAGTTACTTATGTGGTGACTGAATTTGACCAGTTGGCATGCCTTTGCCCAGGGATGGTTAGCAATGATAGTGAAAGTGTCAAAAGATTGATCAGAGTCCTTAGACCAGAGATTGTTGCAATTGTTGAGGGGATGAGTACACCCAGAAACCAAGAACAAGTTGTCTTAAGGGCCCAACGAGCTAAATTTCACTTGTCAAAACTAAGAAGAAACTAGCCTTAACTAGGACAACTGGCAAACAATGCAAACACTCAAAACCAACCTCAAAATAGGAACAACATCAACAACAACAGCAGTAGCAACAACTAGAACTGGAAGAACAACAAGAGGATAGGCAAATTCTAGAACCAGCATGGCCAAGGTAATAAGAAGCAAAATGGTGGACAATACAACAACAATAATGGGCAGATACAACCATGCACCAAATGTGGGAAGAAACATCCAGGTGAATGCCTTTTGGGGACAAATCAGTGTTTCATCTGTGGATGTGAAGACCACTTTGCCAAGAACTGCCCAAATCAAACTAATGTTCAAGCTCAGTAGAGAGCTCCTCATGCCTAACTCCATTAGATGCAAGCTTCCTTGGAGGGACTGCTTATTAATCTAAGAAGACTTGAAACCCCATCTACTAATGCTTGCATCTATTCAATGACGAACAAACAAGAGGCTTCCAAAGCCTCTAATGTTGTCATAGATTAGATTTCAAGTCTTTCTTTTAATGCACATGCTCTCTTTGGCACGGGTACTACACATTCTTTTGTATCATCGTCTTTTGCTAAGAAGCTAGGAGAACATCTAGAACCCATGAGACAGGGATTTACTACGACACTACCCTTCAAGGAAATGATGATGTCTACGCATTATTTATGTACAGTTCCTTTATGGATTTCTGAAAGGGAATTCTTTGTTGATCTTGTTGTGATCGATATGTATGACTACGACATGATTCTCGAGATGGATTTTCTGAATAAGTACAATGTTTCCATTGAATGCCAAAAACAAAGGGTGATTTTTTGTCTAGAAGGTGAACAAAGGTTCGTGTTCGTGGGCAAGTCTAGAAAGAAGTGGAATATATTTTTATTAGCCATAAAAGCAAAGAAGTTGTTAGCAAGCAGCAACATGGGTTATTTGGCAAGCATTGTAAACAAAAGTCAAGAAAAGAAAGTAAAGATTGACAATGTTTTGGTAGTTCAAGAATTTCCAGAGGTATTTCTAGATGATCTATCAAGTCTACCTCTAGACAGAGAAATTGAATTTGAGATTGAGCTCGCTCTAAGCACTGATTTGATTTCCAAGGCACCTTATAGAATGGCTCTAGTGGAGTTGAAAGAGCTTCATTCCCAATTAAAGGAACTTCTCGCTAAAGGCTTTATTTGACCTAGTCACTCACCATGGGGAGCACCAGTCCTATTTGTTAAGAAGAAGGATGGTTTTATGAGACACTGTATCAACAATAGGGAATTGAACAAGGTAATGATCAAGAACCAGTGTCCATTACCTCGAATCGATGAGTTGTTTGATCAAATTAATGGCACATCTGTGTTCTCAAAGGTTGATTTGCATTCAGGATACCATCAGTTGAAGATAAAAGTAGGAAACGTCCCTAAAACAACTTTTAGATTGAGGTACGGTCACTATAAATTTATGGTTATGCCTTTTGGTCTAACGAATGCACCTGTAGCTTTTATGGACTTGATGAATTGGGTATTCAAGGATTTCCTCGATAAATTTATCATTGTGTTTATCGACGATATTCTTGTTTATTTGAAGAGTCAAAAAGAACACGTTGAGCATATGAGAAATATGTTGGAGACTCTAAGGAGACATGAATTGTATGCAAAGTTCTCAAAGTGTGAGTTCTAGCTTGACAGTGTATCTTTCTTGGGGCATGTTGTATCGAAGGAAGGAATAATGGTGGATCTTGCTAAAGTTGAAGCTATTCTAAACTGGAAATAACCAAAGAATGCAGGTGAGATAAGAAGCTTCTTGGGTCTAGCTAGTTATTACTAGAAATTTGTGGAAGATTTTGCCAAGATAGCAATGCCTCTCATGAATCTAACTCACAAAGGAAAGAAGTTTGAATAGATGGAAGCATGAGAGAAAAGTTTTCTAGAATTGAAGAAAAGGTTGACTACAGCTCTGGTCTTGGCTATTTCTAAAGGGAATGATGGATTCATAATTTACAGTGATGTTTCTAAGATAGGCCTTGGTGTTGTATTAATGCAGAATGATAGAATGACCACTTATGCTTTGAGACAGCTAAAAGACTATGAGAAGAATAGCCTACTCATGACCTTGAATTGGCGGTCATAGTTTTTACGCTAAAGATATGGAGACATTACTTATATTGGGTTCAATGTAAGATTTTTGCTGTTTATCAAAGTTTAAAGTACTTCTTCACTTAGGAGGACTTGAATATGAGACAGTGGAGATGGCTAGAGCTAGTGAAGGATTACGATTCTGAAATGCTTTATCATCCAGGAAAGGCTAATGGAGTGGCTGATGCTTTGAGTAGGAAGACGGCTGCATCGTTGATGACATTACAAGCGATATCTTAGCCTTTGAGAAAAGATTATAGACTTCAGTTTGGAAATCATACCAGGGCAGCTTTTGGCACTAACCCTTGCTCCATCGTTGTATGATGAGATTTAGAGTAAGCAAGACAAAGATGTAGGTCTTGCAAGGATTAAGTAGGAAATCAATGAAGAAAAATGTGAAGAGTTTTATATTATAGATGATGGAACTCTAAATCTCAAGAACCGCCTATGTGTTCCCAATGTTGACGGTTTATGAGGAAGAATCTCAACAAAAATTCACATTACTCCTTACTCAATTCATTTAGGTGCAACAACAATGTACAATGATCTAAGGGATAGTTTTTGGTGGTTTGGAATGAAGAATGATGTTGCAATGTATGTGAAGAAATGCTTGACATGTCAGCAAGTCAAAGTTGAACACCAATGACCTGGGGGCGATTTGTAGTCAATTTAGATACCAGAATGGAAATAGGAAGAGATTGCAATGGATTTTATTACCGATTTGCCTAGGACTATGAATGGATATGATGCTATTTGGGTTGTTGTCCACAGACTGACAAAGACAACACATTTCATTCTCATTAAAATCACTTACTTTATGGAGCGATTAGCAGAAGTCTATGTCAAGGAAATAGTGCAACTTTATGGAATCCTTAAGTCTATTATTTCTGATCACGACGATAGGTTCACATCCAAGTTCTAGAAAAGTTTACAAAATGCGATGGGAACTAAGCTACACTTCAGTGCTACTTCTCATCCTAATACTGATGGCCAGATGGAAAGGACGAATTTGATCTTAGAGGATATGCTTCAGGCCTATACTCTCGATCTAATGGCCAGTTGGTGTAAAATGCTATCATTAGCAGAATTTGCTTATAACAACAACTACCAAGCGACAATTGGAATGGCACCTTATGATGCCCTACATGGGTGGAAATGTAGGTCGCCTATATGTTAGCATGAAGCTGGTGAAAAGAAGATGATGGAAAGCATTGATGGTGAAAAGACTAATTTTGTCAATGAAACTTTTGAGATGATAAAGTTGATAAGGAAGAGAATTGAGACCATACAAAGCCATTAGAAGTGTTACGCTGATAAAAGAATAAGGCCCTTAGAATTCGCTATGGATGATTTTGTGTTGAACCTGAGGTTTATTGGACCTTATGAAATGTGGAGCATAGAGGCAAGGTAGCTTACCAATTATGATTGCCTTCAAAGATGTCAGCTATTCATAATGTGTTCAATGTTTTGATGCTCAAAAAGTATGTTCTAGACCACGCATGTGATTAAGCCATAGGTGATTGAAATACAAGATAACCTTAGTTACAAAGAAAAACCAGTGAAGATTTTAGATCAGAAGACTAAAATCATGAGGTATAAAGAGATTCCTTTGGTCAAGGTGTTATGGCAAAATCACCAATTGGAAGAAGCTACGTGGGAAAATGAAGATGACATGAGATATCTGCAATTGTTTTGAGTTTCGAGGATGAAACTCTTATAAGGTAGGGAGAATTGTAACACCCACCATTTTCTATGTAACGGTTAATGATAGATATTTAACGACGGTAAGTATTTTCTTTATGATATATTGTTACTGACCATTTATTTGAAAATTATGACAGGTGAGGGTCATGTGGAATTGATGTGCTTGAGGTGTTATGTCACTTTTAATGTATGTATGATAAATATTTAATATTTTAATTGCATGTAATATTGAGTGTGGTACTTTCCTAGGCCAATCTTTCTAGTTTGGTAGGCCAAATTGTCTCTTTGTATAGTAGGGTGATGGATTTCATTGGCAGACCAAACTCACAACTTCAGCAAGCTAATCCTGAGTAATCGGCAAGCTGAAGGCTCCTAACAAGAAATCAATAGATAATTCTTGAAATTGGGGCATTGATGTTTAATTTGATTTGTTGTGAAAATTTTGAATAATTGATATATTTTTATCTTTTTCCTTATCCATGTTAGGGAAAGTTTGACTTTTTTTAACCTAATTTGATTTTGTGCTATGGTTTCCTAATTTGAAAAGATGAGATTTGGTAGTTTGACCAAATCTTGGATTTTTTCCCTATCTCTCCTAATCATACACGCATATACACCCTTATTTTTAAACAAAATCTATTTCAAATATAGAGAAGATTATTTCCTTTTCACACCATTCTCAGTTTTCACAAATATCTCTCTCTCTATATTGCTCTCTCCCTCTCTCTCTAAAGTTCTCTAAGTTCTTTCTTTCTTTCTCCACGTTTTCATCCCCTTCCTTCCCTTTTTTTTTCTTGCAAATATTTGAATGAAATATTGAGTTTTTGCTTAGAAAAATTCAAGAAAAATTAAGAAGAATCATTTTGAGGTAAGAAATTCACTCTAAGTTTATTCTTGAAATTGTATTTTATCTATGTTCTGGCTCCCATAACTTTGTCTATGAATTTCTTTTTTTTTTTTGTGAAATTTTAGTATGACGTTTATATATGTGTTATGTGATGTTCCTCAAAGTTTTATGTTATTTATAATTTTCTATGCTAAGTTATTCAATTTTCATTCTCTGTCACTCCTGGACTATTTGTTGCTGATTAGTAAAAATTTCACAAAATATGGTCTTTGTTTATAGGGTAAACGAATCATTATTCTCATGAAATTTTGCAGATACGTTCATGTGTATGTCAAGTTATGGTCTGGAAAGTTTCATAGTGATATGATGAATCTTGTATGTGTTCTTGAACTTTTTTAAGGCTAGGTTTTATGGCTATCTATTCAATGAATTCTGGACCTCTTGTTTCTATGACCTTTTTGCATGGTCAACTAATTTATTTGCTAATGAAACTTTTTGTGGTATAGTATTTATATGTTAATAGGTTGTCATAAAAATTTTAGGATCCAAGTAATTTTATTTTAATTATTTGAGTATGTTGATCTTGTGTTGCTCACTACTTTAGGTATTTAGTGTTTATTTGTTTTCTGAATTCTAATGCATGTTTTGAATTGTTGAAAATTTATTTGAAACTAATTTTTGGATATGTTGTAGTTTTAGTGTCTATTGTATGTAGAATTTTTATGAAATTATTTTATTATACAGATAATTTATTTTATGAAGGTTAGTTAAGGCTGCTCCTTGTTTTGTTATTGTTGATTGATTCTTTGTTATGTATTGTGTGACTTATTTTAGTCATCTAATGGAATTTTTATAGCTAACGAAAAATTAGGGAAATTTGTTTTTATGTTACTTATGTCCCTGCAAAGTTTCATGCCTTAATTGTGTATGAATGGTGAATAATTGAGTTGTGTATCTTTAAGAGTCAGGCAAGTTGTTATATCACAGATTTTTGCATGAACAATTGTAAGATAGCAAAATGTATGAGTTGTGTTCTTGTGTTTCTTGAGATGGAAGTCTGAATGATGTCTTATGGTATTGGATGATTTCATGAAAATGAAAATTCATTTTATTTGTATATGGATGTATGACATAAACACTCCAAGAATTGAGCATATCGAGATAGCGGCGACTTGAACTAAGATAAGGTTTGGTAAGCGAGTCAAGTAAGTACATTCTTACCTAAAACATGATAAGGTTTATGAAAACTTTCAAATTTATGTTCATGATGATTTCTATGATGATTTCAATGATGATTTTATTTAATGTTTTATTTTGAAAGTTTTGATGCAGAAGAAGTCTCATGCATGTTTTGATGATGAGATATTTCAAAATTAAAAGTATATATATATATTTATATACATATATGTATCACCTAAATAAGTGTTGCACACCCTATGTCTATGTTAATGTTTATGATATCCAAAGTTGGACTTGTCAAGTTTGGTTTGGGATTTATGATGGCATGCTTATGATGATGATAATGGTGCAACACTTGGGCCCCAAAGTTAAAATGAATGAAGTTTTAATATGGATAATTTAATGAAATATATGTTCCATATAAAACCATGCCAAGTGTACTATTATGTTGATAATGATTATGATTATGATTATGATGTTGCATAAAGAAGTTCATAAAATGTTCTAAGTTGTGTGATAGGAAAGTATACTTACTTAGTTTATGATCATGTTGCAGATAAAGGTAATAGGATCATGGAATAGGTGGAGGGTAAGAAAGGGCATGTAAGCAAGAAACGATGAATTGAAAATAGAAGAACTCTAAGAAAGAATTTTAAAGTTTATGAACTATGTTTTTATTTCTTTATATGTCTACTTTTCGCATTTTGATGTAATAGGACTTGTTCTATGTTTTCTCTATTTTACAGATGATTGGCCTTCTGATCATTATTGATTAGACTGCCGATATTGGTATCGGCCTACCGATCTGAGTAACCTTGGTTTTGTAGAGCCTTGGATGGCCTGGTGATGGTTGAAGTTTGAACTACCAGTCATGTTCAGCCTGCTAGTGTCTAGAGTTTGGCCTACCAAACTGTTAAAACAGACTTTAAAGGATGTTTCAATAAGTATTTAAATCATGTTCTTATTATCTTGGTGTTGATAAACTATTTAAATAAATATAAAAGGTACTAAAATATTTGTATTTAGTTTAAAAAAAATTTGTTTGCATGGATCTTGCAATATGTTTAATAAACTTTACTTTATTTAAATGTTTTGTCTTAAATAATGATAATAAGGATGAATGTAGTGATATCGATGACGTCTGTAAGAGGGTGTTACATTCAAGGACTTTCAATCTAAGGGAGGTAACTGTAAACTTCTGGTTATTGGGACATGTTTAGCTGAGGAATCAAATGACACTTAGATCATAGACTTTGGAGTGACTAATCATGTTTGTGTTTCTCTATAGGGCTTCAAGGAAATGAGAAGTCTACTTCATGAGCACTTTACACTTTGGATGGGCGATGGATCTTAAGTGTTGATTGAAGCAGTGGGAGACAACCATCTTTATTTTGATAGTTATCAGAGCTTAGTTTTAAGGGATTGTTTTTATGTTCCTAAACTTAAAAGGAATTTAATTTCTATCACTTGTTTAGTTTCTTTAAATAACAAAGTTGTGATTTGTAATAACAAATCTTTTATCTATAGTGGATGGATGCAAAATAACTTATATTTTATCAAACCTAATAAGAACTCACTACTTAACATTGTGACTAATGATAACTCTAAAAGATTTAAAACTTCTCACTTTAATCAGACTTATCTTTAGCACTTGCGATTAGGTCATATTAGCCTAAATAGGTTTAAAGGTTGGTAAGAGATGGACATTTAAGTCACTTAGAGGTGGAATTTATACCACAATGTGAATCTTGTTTAGAGGGTAAAATGACCAAAAGACCATTCAGGTTTAAAGGCAATCGAACTAAAGGGGTTCTAGAACTTGTGCATAGTGATGTTTGTGGTCCCATGAACATCAAGGCACATGGAAGGTGTGAGTATTTTGTCCCTTTTATTGACAATTACTCGAGATATAGGTATGTCTACCTAATGCATCAGAAGAACAAAACTTTTGGCAAGTTTTGGGAGTTTTGAATCAAAGCGAAGAAGCAATTAGGCAAACCCATAAAGGCACTTTAATCTGATTGAGGTGGAGAATATCTTTTGATGAGTTCTTAGGATACTAAATAGAGAATGGAATTTTATCGCACTTGACTGTGCCAGGCACTCTGCAACAGAATAGTGTGGCTAAAAAAAGAAATAGGACTTCGTTGGACTTTGTTAGGTCCATGATGAGTTATTTGACATTACCTTTATCTTTTTTGGAGATATGTATGCATAAATTAACCAGATCTTACTAAACTTGTTTACTGAAAAGCTCTAGCAATTAATGAAGAGAAAGGACGTTGTAGAAAGACCTCAATCAACTAGCCATCTTTGCTATGCTTTATCCACCACCAATGTGTGTGGACATGTTCATACAACTCTTCCATCAAGCGACTCTCCTTCCAACCAAATGAGAAATATCAAAATCTATAGTTCGTGATTTGTGAACAACAACTCTCTGGGGAGTTTTAGAGTCTCATTGGCAGAGTACTCTCCCTAGATTTCTCAACTGATCAAAATAACAATAAGTTTCATTCCCTTTTTTAGAGGTTGGGCCTAGAGGTCAGTCCCCATCAGATAAAGCCTCAAGAATTCGAATCATAATCAATATCAGATAAGAAATCTGTGTGAAAAAATGTTATCTATTTATCACTTGGTTGGCAAGCCAAACTAGTAGATTAGCCTGTTGAACTTACCCATCGAGAGGCCGAACTTAAAGATTGGAAATGATCCCTATGATTCTTTTATTTCCCACTTGAGATTCTGGGATAGAGCCTTAGCTTTAATTCAAATAACCCAATAGAGAAGTTATTTGATTAAAACAGTCATATCTAGATAATCTATAGGAAAATAAATATTCCCAATAATTCGATAAGATTATCTTAAATTAATTTTCACAAAATTAATTCAACTAATAAACAGACATGAATTATATGATCTTATCAAATTTTCAGCTAATCAGATAATTTGCAATAAGTCACCAATTATTGGAAAAGCACAATGTATCGTTACAGGATTTATTATGAACTAACAAAGAGGACCTGATGGACCTATATAGTTCAACCTCCCGATAATTTTGAAACCCAATATCCTAGGTATACATTTTATAATTATCAACTCCAACGTTTCTCTACTAAAAGCTCAGAGCTGCACTCCTAACTATATAAAATTATGAAGCCTGTATAGCTAAGTTTCCATGACATATCATAATGTATTGTATTTCCATAGGATTATCCATAGTTAGCTTAAGGATAAATTTTGTTTTACCTTCCTAATTATTTTTATCTTACGTTCTATTATCTTACCATTGAAAAACTTACCATCTAAAGACAGTGTACTATTCGGTTACACCTATGTATCCAAAAGGTTAAGCGCTCTAGTTTTTCAATTATAGGATAACGCATATAAGAGAATATTAGCTACTCCTAAAGAGGAGCTATAGATTCTATATCTATGGAGGAGTCATGCCTCCAACGTACCAGTATGCATGCCAATATAAAATGTGGATGCCATCCTTGGGTACATCAAAAGGCATAAGTCAAGATAACAGGCCCACTATTCATCTCAGGGTGAAGATACAATACATAAGGTTTTCTAATGTGAATCGATTTGCCTAGATAGAATTATTAATCCAAATCAATTCACTTTATGTCTTGATCCAACACATCGTCATCTATGACTATATGCCAATGTTTCTATTCGCTAAGTCTACCTTCGATGGTCAAGACAAACTATCTTCCATTACAGATATAGAGAACATAATAATCTTTACATGAATAAAGTGCCCAAATTTATTCCCTCAATTGTGGATCTTATGATTTAGACCGTCACCTTTAGAATCATGTCTTTCTCATAATCTGTTCATCATATGCCTTATTCTAAAGATTTAGACTAACAGTCTTAGAATTTTTGTTTGCTTATCAAACATTCAACAAATATGAATGTAAAGAGGACCATAATTTGGTATATGAATAATAAAAATATATTACATTTTTACTCCTTAGGACATATAAGTCAACAATCTCCCACTTGCACTAAGTGAGTAAATATGACAAATCTCGCATCCCTATAGCTTCCACATGCCTCGCAAAGACTCTCCCAATAAGTGTCTTCGTGAATGGATCAGCTAAATTGTCCTCTGATGTGATTTTGCATACAACAACATGCTCGCCTTTTACGAAATCCTTTATCACTTGATACTTTTGATCAATATGCTTACTCTTCTTGTGAAATCTTGGTTCCTTAGCATTAGCTACCATCACACTATTATCACAGTACAACAATACCACCTTTTCCATCCCAAGAACTAACTCACGATCATCAAAGAACTTGCAGAGTCACACTATTTCTTTCGATGCATCACTTGTGCCTCCATCATTGAATCCAAAGTGTAATTTTACTTTACGCTTCTCCAACTAATGGCACCACTACCTAGAGTAAACACAAAACCTAAAGTTAATCTCCTCGAATCTAGACTGGATTGGAAATGCAAATTAGTATACCCTACAAGAGTTAAGTCCTCACCCGAATACACAAGCATATACCCTCAAGTCCTTCTTAGGTACTTTAAAATGTGCTTGATTGCAACCCAATGGTTGGGTCTTAGATCCGCCTAAAATTGACTTACGATCTCAACCGCATAACAAATATATGGTAGCGTGCAAAGCATGGACATGAGACTACCCATTACTGAAGCATAAGGCACATTCTTCATGTATTCTCTTTCTTCCCCAGACTTTGGAGAGTCTTTCTTAGAAATAGTAATTCTAGACTTAGATGGTTGCTAACCTTTCTTAGAATCTTGCATTGCAAACGTCCTTAGAATTTTATCCATATAGTCGGCCTGGGATAAAGCTATCATTCTATTCTTCCTATCTCAGAAGATATGAATACGGAGAACAAAATTAGCTTTACCCAAGCCTTTCATGTCAAACTGCCTGATCAACCATAATTTGACCAATGACAATGCCTCGATGTCATTGCCAATTAGCAGAATGTCAATTACATAAAGTAGCAAAAAAACCACCTTCCCATCCTTAATGTGTTTATACACACATGGTTCGTCCATATTTTGTGCGAACCCATAAGTCTTGATCACTTGATCAAATCTTATATTCTACGAATGGGAAGCCTACTTAAGTCCATAAATTGACTTTAGCAGCTTATAAACCTTACCCTCCTGAGCCTTGACCTTGAACCCATCTGATTGTTCCATATAAATGGACTTATCAAGATAGCCATTTAGAAAAGCCGTCTTGATATCTATCTGTCAAATCTTGTAATCGAGAGCAGCAGCTATGGAAAAGAGAATTTGGATGGACTTAAGTATGGCTATAGGCGAAAATATTTTCTCGTAATTAATTCCTTCCTTTTGCATTTATCCCTTAGCTACAAGCCAAGCCTTATAGGTTTTGACGTTTCCATCCACTCCTCTCTTCCTCTTGTAGATCCATTTACATCCTATAGGTTTTACCCTTTTGGGAAGATCTATAAGTTGCCAGACTTGATTAGTCTTATTAGACTTTATCTCTATGTTGATGGCCGCTGTCTAGAGTTTTGAATGATCAACATCATCCATAGCCTCTATATAAGTATAAGGATCCTTGTCATGTTCATTTGGTTTAGCCAAGAAGGCCTTATCATTGAACATATACCTCTCAGGTTGTCATGTCCATAGCCATATCGTTGCAGGTTTATTATAAGCTTGCAAAGGGAACATGATGAACCTATATAGTTCAAGCTCTCGATAATTTTGAAACCCAATATCCTAGATATACATTTCATAATTATCAACTCCAACATTGCTCCACTAAAAGCTCAGAGCTGCACTTTTGAACTACATAAAATTACAAAGCCCGTATAGCTAAGTCTCCATGACATATCATAATGATTGTATCCCCATAGGATTATTCATAATTAGCTTAAAGATAAATTTTGTCTTACCTTTACTATTATTTTTATCTTACGTTCTATTATCTCACCATCAAAAAACTTACCATCCAAAGACAGTGTGCCATTTGGTTACACCTATGTATCCAAAAGGTTGAGCGCTCTAGTTTTTCAATTACAGGATAACGCGTATAAGAGGATATCAGCTACTCTTATAGAAGAGCTATAGCTTCTATATCTATGAATAACATGTATATGCTATCAAGTGTCATGCCTCCAATATACCAGTATGCATGTCAATACAAACTGTGGATGTCACCCTTTGGTACATCAAAAGACACAAGTTGAGACAATGTGCCCAGTATTCATCTCAAGATCAAGATACAATATATATGGTTGTCTAAAGTGAATCAATTTGTCAAGATAGAATTATTAATCCAAATCATGTCACTTTATGTCTCGATCCAACATATCGTCACCTATGACAATATGCCCGTGTTTCTATTCGTAAAGTCCATTGCCGATGTTCCAAACAAACGATCTCCCATTAGGGTTATAGAGAATATAACAATCTTTACATAAATAAAGTACCCATCTTTATTCCCTCAATTAGGGATCTTATGATTTAGACTGTCACCTTTAGAATCATGTCTTCTGCATAATCTATCCATCATATATGCCTGATTCTAAAGGTTTAGACCGACAGTCGCAGACCTTTTATTTGCTTGTCGTACATTCAACAAATATGAAGGCAAAAAGGACAACAATTTGGTATATAAATAATAAATAAACTCTTTATTGATTAAAATATCTCAAAAAATATATTACATTTTTACTCTTTAAGGCATACATGTCCAATTAGATATCTAGAAGGGGCTAATGGAGTTATTTTTATAACCCAAAAGAAAATAAAGTCGTAGATTCAACGAATGCAATATTTTTTGAGGAAAGTTTCATGAATGACTCTAAGCCTTATAGTAGAGTCGTACTTAAGGAGGTGGCAAGTGATTCAAACACTTCAAGGTTTCGATTGAAAGCAATCAAATCAAGGAGAAAACTAGCCAAACAACAACCTAGGGAGCTTTGGCATAAGGGATGGATCAGGCATCAACCAGAAAGATACATGTCATTTGTGAAACTTACTTGGCTAAGCTAGTTAAATATGACAGGGATCTTCACAATTACAAAGAGACTATAGAGGATGTTGATTCAAAGCTCTAGATAGAAAGTATGAACATTTAGATGACATCTATGAAGGCTAATCAAGCTTGGTAATTTGTGGACCTTCGCAAAGTGGTAAAACCCATAGGCTATAAGTTAGTTTACAAAAGAAAGAGAGGAGCATATTGAAAAGTCAAAACCTATAAGGCTAGGTTGGAAGCAAAGGAATACATGCAAAAGGAAGGAATTATTACAAGAAATCCTTTTTGCCTATAGCCATGTTGAAGTACATCTACATTCTCTTGTCCATTGCTGTTGCTCTTGATTACAAGATTTAGCAAATGGATGTCAAGGCGGCCTTTTGCAATGGCTATGAGACTATATATGTGGTACAGCTAGATGGTTTCAAAGATAAAGGTCTTCAAGTTGCTAATGTCTATTTATGGACTTCCTGTTCTTAGAACATAAGATTTAATTAGGTGATCAAGACTTATGGGTTTGAACAAAACATAGACAAACCGTGTGTTTACAAACACATTAAGGATGGGAAAGTGGTTTTTTTACTGCTCTATATAGATGACATTCTACTTCTGGCAATGACATTCAAGAATTGTCATCGGTCAAATTATGGTTGACTAGGCAGTTTGACATAAAGGACTTAGGTGAAGCTAATTATATTATAGGTATCCAAATCTTTTGAGATAGGAGAAACAAAATGATATCTCTATCCCAAACTACCAATAAAGGTAGGATTCTCAAGAAGAATGCAATGTGGAATTATAAGAAAGGTAGGCAATCATTTAGGTCTAGAATTGCTCTTTCTAAGAAAAACTCTTCAAAGCCTGATGAAGAAAGAGAATACATGAAAAAGGTGCTTTATGCTTTGGTATTTGGTAGTCTCAAGCATGCTATGCTTTGCATATAATCGGACATATATTATGTGATGAGGATAGTGAGTCGATTTTAGCCGAATCTAGGACCAAATTATTGAGTTGAGATTAGGCATATTTTCAAGTACCTGAAAAGGGCTCGAGGCTATATACTAGCATATTCTGGGATGATCTAACACCTCTAGGATACACTGATTCAGATTTTCAATTCTGTCTGGATTCAAGAAGTTTAAATTTAGGTTCTATGTTTACTCTAGAAGGAGCAGTATTGTTTGTTGAAGTGTTAAGTAGGATTACACTTTGGATTTAATGTTGGAGGCCAAGTATGTGGTAGTTAGTAAAGCTTTGAAAGAACTATGTGGCTCTGCAAGTTCCTTTGGGATCCTTGAGGTAGTTCCTAGCATGGATAAGCCAATGTCACATTATTATGATAACAATGTAGTAGTAGGTAATGCTAAGGAATCAAGATTTCATAAGAAAAGTAAACATATACGTTAGAAGTATCATGTGATAAAGGACTTCGTTGAGGGTGGACATGTTACAGTATGTAAGATGGCCTCGGAGGATAATGTAGCTAATCTTTTCATGAAGACACTACCAACAAAGGTTTTTGAAAGGCATGTAGAGGCTATGGGGATGCTAAACATGTCATATTTACTCACTTAGGGCAAGTAGGAGATTGTTAGACTAGCTGCCCTAAGGGTTAAATGATGTACTAAGTTTTTGAAAACATTTAATTAATAAAGAGTTTATTTATATTCATATATCAAATGTTGTCCCCTTTATGTCCATTCTATTAAATATATGATAAGCAAACAAAAGTCTAAGATTGTCAATCTAAATATTTAAGATCATGCATATGATTAATAGATTATATAGAAGACATGAATCTTAAAGCTGATAGTCTAAACGATAAAGTCCGCAATCGAGGAAATAAAGTTGGTTGCTTTATTCATGTTAAGATTATTATGTTGTCCACATCTCTAACAGGAGATGACTTGTCCTGGTCATCGGACTGGGAATCTATGAGTAGAAACATTGGTATACTGTCATAGGTGGTGATATATTGGATCGGTACAAAAGTTGAATTAATTGTTGGGTTTTGTTGGATTTTGTGATTCAAATACGCAGCGGAAAATAAAAATTAATTCCCACAAAACCCTTGCAGGATCCATGCAATTTGATTAGATTGATATGAAAGTCATAGAATCTTACCAAGATGACAAAAAGGCAAGATTCTGGAAGGGAGAGAGCGGGTTCACTCCGATGACACCCTAACTCAAGCTTTTAGTAATCGGGATCAGATTCAGACGTTGTTACTTAGAGCAACGTCCTCTACAAGTATCCACACGAACAGACTCTCTCAAAAACGAATTGGTCTGCTAGCACCCTTTCTTTTGCGTTAAAAGACTCTCTCTAATTTTAGGGTTTTAATGTTTTTCGCCCTTTTAGAATGATAGAACACCTTTTTTCTTCTTAATCTGGCTAAAAACCCTAAAGCAGATATATATATATTTGTTGACTTCGAGATAGAGTCAGATTGTAAATAGGGTAAACTGTAATTCGAATATGACTCAGATAATCTAGATAATGTCTGTAATTCAAATCTGATTCAAAAAATCTAGATAATGTCAATGATTCAAATATGATTCAAATAATCTAGATAATGTCAGATTGAATGAACCTAGATATATCTAGTACATTGAATCTGGACATTATCAGGTTCATCGAACCTAGATACAGTTAACCCAAAATTCATTCTTGGTCTGTTCTAAGTGTGCGACCCTGTAGGTTCACATAACGTTGGTAGTGGGCTTGAAATTCTGTTTCTGGCCCACAAATCATAAGTGGCCTCTAGCAAGACATTATGATTACCCAAGTTATGCGAATGTCAATAATCTGACATAACCTAATCCACAATAAGTATTTAAGTCCTTTTTGTCACTAGATACCTTGATTAAACATAAGGCATGGTTTATGTCATCCTTATACTATTTAATCATATTATTTCTCGATCTTAAGTAGACTGATATTGATAACTCTTATCAATTCATTTCAGTATGGCCATACATTTTACTTCAGTCTAACTTATCGAGGGGCCCTTAGATATCTTTCTCATGATAAATGAGGGACAAATTCCTTCTTAACCACTCACAT